>PVJX010025135.1:0-27272 GCA_004027295.1 Dolichotis patagonum | reverse complement strand
TGGCAAAAGGGCATCTATTCTTGGAGAAACCCTGTCAATTAGAGTCTTCCTGTGACAGTATATAAGATTTGTGAAATCCAAGCAAGTTTTTTCCTTTACCCTGAGAAAGTATGTCCATATGTTAGGGTCACCTTTGCCATTAGAAAAGAGACACAACTCCTCATTTCCATATGTTCTCTCCAAGAGAGAAAGAAAGTTGATCAACAGCTACCAAAACCCCTGCCTTCCTTTAATTTGAAACAAATGCCACTCAGATTAAGTGATAGCACAAGTGGGACAGAATTGCATATCCCTGAACAGAAGTGCAGAAGTGTGTCAGGCTGGACACTGTTTCCAATTATCAGTGCATTGATAATTAGCTTATTTGCTTTGCCAAAGTTCTGTTGTATAGGGTTGCACTCTGTACTTCTACTCCCTCCTCTAAAATATCACATTGCTCAGAAAGCACCATTCTATTTTTCTCACAGATAATAGACTCTTGCTCTCCTCTGTCTCTCTAAATCCTCTCCATCATCAATGCCCTGCATTCTTTCTATACACTATGTTTTTTTCTACCTTTGCAGTTTAAACTCAGACCTCCTCTTCTCTTTCCTATGTTACACGGCTGTCAGGAGGTAATACAGGTTAAGTGTTTGGACTCCGTCATCTGACGGCTAGGATTTGAATCCCAACACCATCATTCACTAGTTGTGTGGCTTTTGTCCACTGACAAAAATATGTCTGCTTCCTCATCTGTAAAACAAAGCTGGGAAGTATACTCTCTGCTCAGAATTGTCATTATGATTAAATGAGATTATGTCTGTAGGGCATTAGTGAAGCTACCACCGTTTCATGATAATGTTATATGCACTAGCTCAGTCGTCTGAAAAGGACTGCAAGCTTTCTTGTCTCATATCTATATACAGTGTCCTTTACAATGGCAAGCACTGAAAAGAGAGCAAGTAAATATTTGTTTATTTTTAGCACTACACTGTACAAACTACTTGGCTAGAAAAGAGAAAAAAAAATGAGGTCTACTTTTTCCCCAAAACTTCGACCAAGAATCTGAGATCTTGAAAAAGTCACTAATCTTTCTAGGTGTCGATGTACTCACTGATAAAAATAGAGCAAATTTAAATTTGCAAGATTTGAATGCACAGCACATAATCAGTGAGAACTATATGGACAAGAGCTTGTGTGCAGACAGAAATGATAGAGAAAACTCCTTTGCTCCCTACTTTGTTTACTTAAAAAAAGTACATCCTTTCTCCTTACATTCAGTTAGGAAAAAGGTAAATAATCTCTACCTACTTTTAAAAAAAAAAGAGAGACAAAGAAACCTACCTCCAAGAGTCAACGCTTTCTCACCATGGAGAGTTGAGTGCTAAAAAATTTAACATATGTCAAAACACGTCTTGGAGGTTGTCCAGGGCAGTCTGTAAAATGCTGTGAGCTTTCAAACTCCAGGCAACAGCTTCTAAAGCCCTGCATTCTGCTTGTGTGTATCTCATGCATTTTTAAGACTTTGCTTTAAATGCAGGTTTATCAATAAAAATGCCACCAGAAAACAGCTTTGAAATTTTAATCTCTTCCTGAAATAAAAGGTTTCCTCAAGGCAGGTCTGGAATTGGTTTTGTCTGAACGTCATCCACTTTCATTATACAAGGAATTCTCTTAGAGCTGCTAAATCCTAATTTTGCAAGAAGTTTAAAAAATGCAGCCCTGTCCCTCTCATCATCAAAAGCAGCATAATTTAAGCCTTTATTGTGTCAGTCATGAATTGTCTCTCCTGTAAGCTCACAATGTCATAATATTCTTTTAGATTAATGAGAATCTCTACAATTACAGTGTAGAAACCATCCTGGTGCATGGCAGAGCCTACCTAATGGCAGAAATTACTGTGCGCTAATGTGTTAGCCAAGAATTATGAGAGGAATTATTGCTGTCATCAAATTCAAAGGGTCTGCAACTGAAAGATGGACAGATTTTCCATCTCTCAAAGTCATTTTGGATAACAGATGATCTACCACAGCAGGAGGGAATCTTTTTATTCTTTTTTACATAGCATAAGTAACACCTTGGACTGCCTACAAAACTAGCAAGGAGTCAGGTTTTGAAAGGATTTCATGTTCAACAGAATGCAATGCCTGTAGTAAACTGCACACACAGAATTGAGACTGTTAGCAATTCCTTTAGGTGAATTCAGTACAGTTCCCTCACCTCTCAAAATTGGATAACTGGGGTGTTAGCCGTGTTTGTGGTACAGATTGCAGTGGAAAAGAACAGGAAGCTTGCTTCTGAGTTTCACCTGAACCAGCTGAGGCGCCACCCTGCTACAGGTGAAGTTCCTTCTAAAAATGAGTTATGAGTACTTCACTCACCTATGTCATACCCATGAGCAAAGTGTAAATTCTCATGAAGAGTAGTTGTATACAAACCACCTCACTTCTTCCAGGGGCTCAATGCTGTCAGACATGTGACCTCTGTGCCTTTCTGTACGCTGTTTTCTAATCTGACAAGCTTCTCTCTTGCACCATTACTTTTGTAACTCTATTGCTAATCTCAATTTCCCCCCCAACATCCACCTTTGCAAGGCTAGTTACACTGAATTTAAGTGATTGGCATCTGTGAATTTTTCTATGTAAATACTCTTCCCAATGCAATAGTCCTAAATTTACATAATGGTTTAAAGTTAAATTAATTAGTGTATTAAATATAAAAATTCAGTTTTTCTGTCTTACTAACCATATTTCAAGTACTTAATAACAAAACATAGCTAATGGCTAGCAAATAAAACCAGTTACCTATGAAGCAATTCCACTTTCGTAAGTTCTGTTTGAGAAAGTGCTTTCCACTGAGAGACGAAGAGCTACTGGGTGTCTCTTATGTCTAAAGAGAAAAGCAAGTGGGAAAAAAACACTACTCTAATGGGTTATATGGTGACTCACTAAAGATATGTCAAAGTCCTCTTAGTACATATGGATATGCCCTTATTTGGAAATAGGATCTCTGAAAACATAATTAATTTAAGCATCTCAAGACGAGATGTTTTTTGGACTTAGAACAGTCCAAGGATTATGTTATTTTAGGCAAAAAGAGAAGCAGAATTGAACCAGAAACAAAAGAGAAGCCATGATTAAATGGAAGTCGACAACTAAATGTCCACTTTTATAAGAATGGATAAATAATATGAGAGATATCTACATTTAGATAGATAAATAATGAGAATATATATATATATATTCACCTATAAAAATGTCATGAGATCCTATTATTTGCAACAATATATACAGGCATGGAGAACATTATGTTCAGTCAAATACATCAGGCACAAAAGACAAACACTGCATAATCTCACTCCTATGTGGATTTCAAAAAATGAATTTAACAGTAAAGTAGTGATTATCAGATCTGTGGAGAGAAAATTGGTGTAAATATGGAAAAAAGTTGTTCAATATGAATTTATAGCCAGACAGATCAGTAAACTCTGGTGTTCAGAATTCACTGGCTTTAGACTTCTTACCAAACCTATTGCAATGTAAATGATATGTAAATGGAGGGTTCTGTACAAGTGTCCCTCTACTGAGCCTGTGAATGGAGAACCTCTGGATCCACGGGGCTGACTGGCTCCTCCTGCACACTCGGTTCCAAATGCGCTCAGCCTACGTCAAGTCATCTCACTTTCTCACTACTGCAGCCTACCTCAACTTTCCCTTTTCACACATGAATGTTCTTCTGGATGATTTTCAAGTGACGATCTCAGTCTTTGCTCTGAAATGTTTACTGCTGATGTCCTCTGGCAACTTGAGATCACCCAAAATTTTCATTTCTATGGTCTCTATAACCATAAACCAGGTCTTATTTAGGTAACTGTCTTTTTAGTAGAAGTGTTTTGTTGTCATCTATGACCCTGTATATTCTTACTGTCTGAGATGGAATTCATCAGTTTATGATGGCTTTAAACTCAAGATCTTGTGAATCATGAATAGTATCAGCCCTCACAACAAGTGGAAATAAGTGATGAATATGGATAATAAGAGTGTGGGATCTGGAAGCAGGTCGCCCTCAGTTGCAAACCGGCTCTGACATTTCCCTGCCATACAGTCCTGGGAAACTCCCTTTCTATGTTCTAGAATCTCTCTATGGTTGCTTTCCTAGTTTTCCCATCTCAGAAATATGGATACTTAAATATCTAATCTAGATTGTACTTGATACTATTTGAAAAATGGAAAGAGCACAGTAACTTTTTAGTTAACTTCATCTATATTATTATTATCACTATTATTATTGGAATTGAGACAAGAAGTACGGGTGGTGGTAGGATGAGGAAAGTTGTAGAAACTTGATCTGTGTTTGGAAAGTTGGAAAAGTCAAAAAATGTGTGAAGGTCAATGCCTTGAGAGTGGGTTGGTACTGGGATCTAGATATTAAATAACTCTAACCTAAATAAATGCGCTGCACCAGGCAATTCCTTATGCAGTGAAGTTCTCACTGAAAGCCCAGAAGTCAGATCTTCATCCATTTGTTTCATACACAAATAGCACGAGATATAGAAAAATAAAATATGACTCAACAGAAAGTACGATGGAAGAGTCCAGTTTGATTTGTAGCTCCACCATATACCCATTAGTGTTGTGCTTGCCAAATTACCATTGAAAGCTAGGAGTTTCTCCCCTAACAGATGTTGATACTACTACAGTTGTAGTATCAACTATTAATACAGTTTTGTTATGATTCAATATATGTGCAAAGCAATTTGAATGGTATTCCTTGTGCAACAGGCTCTCAGTGATTGGCTAGTTACTTTAGTCACAGTGTTATTGTAACTGTTGTATAGGTATACTGTTTTTCCTGGTGTACTAAGAAGAAATACTCAAATTTTATGCTGCCACTGTGTCCTGCAGTTTGCTTTCCTAGGTTCACTGAGAATCAGGTTCCTTCCTTGCTGGAAGAAATACCAAATGAGGACAGGAACTATATTTATCTTGCTCCACACTCATCTCTAGTGCTTACTTGGCGCATTCAGGTGCTGAATCTTTGGGGCTTCTGAGTGGCCGGCTTTCAGAGCAGCATCCTGGGAAGAGGGAAGTGTCCACTGCGGTGTGGCCACAGTGTGAGCTGGACATGGAGCAGTGCTCAGAGTAAGCATCAGTTTCCTTAGGAATTGCTAAACATCATGCAGAGCTTTCACAGGATGAAACTGCACATCAATGCCAGGGAATTTGGACCTGACAGAAGCAGCTGGCAGTGTCAGTGCGTGCACTGAGGTGATTTTTACAATTTGTTTACAGTCCTTGATTTCTTCTATCCTTCTTCTCTCTGTGTAGGTCTAGCTCAGAAGTTTATCACTCTCACCCCATATTACTGCACGCAAGGAGGTCTTCTGTTCCTTTAGGTATAATTAGCAACCCCACAAAGGAAATGTCTACTACGTAACAAATGCCATATCACACATTTGTGTTTGTAGGGAGCTAAAAGAAGGATTTAAAATTTAGACCCAATTCTATACAAGTAGTCTCCACCTCTGCTATCTAAAGACCAATTTCTACCTCTGATTCATTAGTTTGCACATTTATATGGCAAAAAATAAATAATCTATACTCTTCATTAGCGAGTGATATGCTAGCTACGGTATGGATGATTTAGATCAGGTGATACCAAGTATAACCATTGTTCTAGACCAATTGTTAATGATTTCCCCTTTTATTTTTAACAGTACCTCAGTCAGATTTATGAACTTTTTACTTATGAGAAATTCATAATCATGTTTTTAAACCTACCCATTTATCCCTGGCGCACTCTGGTATTATGCTTTGGAAATGTTCCTTTGCAAACTTGTGTCACAGCTCACACTTACTGTGGCCCTGCCACCAGTCTGCATACCCATTTGCCCCCTCCATAGCTAACATTCACTATCCACTTTCCATTATCTGTCCTTCCGCTACATTCTTTTGCACATTTTTTCCAGTTTCCTCTGCATTACTTTCTTTGAGAATGTGATATTCAGTCCTTTTTGTAGGTATCAGTCAATATGTTTTTGATCGCACTGTTTTTTCATTGTTCTCCCATTGTGCCATCCCAGTAAGTTTTGGAAAATTTTCAGCAACTTGGAATAGCTCCTATATTTCAATCTCATCTACATTATTCTATTGTTCCTCTCACACAATGCTGTTATCTAACAGAAAAAGTTATGGATTAAGAAGCATTAAATTTAAGATGATCTGGATAGTTCCTTTATCTCAGAAATGAGGAAGATCTTCAGAGATGCTACAAGACTATCTCAAAGTTTTAGGACTGATTGCAAAAAGAACTTGACTTTCACTCTGCTCTCCTCATTTTCAGTTCAACATTTTTCTTCTGTTTTACAATTGACTTATTTAATGTCAAATTGTTTAATTATTACACACACACACACACACACACATATATATATATATATATATATATATATATATATTTAAAGATAAACTGTTTCCCTTTTAGTTTCTCAGGAAAGACTCACTGTATCAAATCAGAGCAAATACAATTATCAAGCCAACCACACAAAATAAACATGCTACATTTCCACACACACTCCTGTTCCAAGTGCTCTTTGTCACTCTGAAATCTATAATTTAGGCAATTATTATTTTGAAGTAAGTCTGTGCTACCAAATAAACCCCAAGGAAAGTTAGCTAATTAAAACTTACTTTGCATTCACATGTAGCATGCTTTCTTTATTAAATTCTTTACCACATTTTTTGAGAAACACAAGACAAAAATAAGAAATAAAAATTTCCCTAGATTTCTATGAAATGAAGAGGAAAAGCCTTCTCTCAGAAATCAAAGGAACACCAAATCAGAGCTTTGGACATGTCTTGGTTACATAGATAACAATTCAAAGAATTTACAACAGAGTCTAATTCTGAAAATAACAATTCATGGTATTTAAAAAGAAATTCTATCATTTTTACTGCATTGATTTCTAAGATGAGCATGATCTTTTTTTCTTGGATGGGTTTTATTTTTATACCTCTTTTCCTAAAAAGGAAGAATGCATAAAATCGAAGTTTCAGTTAGACCAATTTAGAATTAGGAAAGCAATGACCCAATAACAAAATGCCTGAAGTTAAGTAAATAAACAAACATTTTACACTTCCATTTTTAGAAAGCCTTGTGAAACAAATTACTTGAAAAATAACATGGGAAAGATTAATAAACTTTTAGACTGGTAGATTTCTAAGACATTTAATAAGCCATGAAAGACTATACAAAGCCACACAATCAGGACGTGGGAAAAAATGAGGAGGAACAGGGGAAACATAATATAACATGTTTGTTTGTAGCCTTTCCTTTTATGGGATGTATTGGGCCTCATATCATTCTTCTCTTTCCTTCGTCTGTTTAACACACACTGACCTCTCTTTAAATATAAATTAGATGCTGCCTGTTGCTTATTCCATGTTTTTTTTTTTTTTTTTCCTGGCTGATGGATTCCAAACCTTGCTTAAATACCAGAGGTGAGAAGAGGTATTATTTGAGGGCAAGACAGGCTCAACCTCAAGAGATGACTGAGGTGCAGTCTGAGGATTATTGCCCCGACCCAAGATAGGTCCAGATGGACACGTGACTAGGTGTTTACCCACAGGACCTGAGGTGATATTTAAAGACAGGAGTTCTGATAAAGACCGTCTCCCATTCAAAAGAGAAAAGGCATGGGGGACATGTTCTCTTTATTCCTACCTTTGAGTAGCACATGAGGATGTATAACTTCATATGCTGGTAACTGACTAGTAATGGTGAACAAACAAACAGGCAAAAGTTATTTAACATTCTTTCCTGAGAAATCTGGCTTGGAATACAATAACCGTAGTTCAGCTTAGCCAGTCTTTGTTTAAATTTTAAAAATATGTGACTCATAGGACTTCAAGTTATTAGGCATGCCTTACCCTTCTTCATGGCACTACTATTGATTGTCTCTTTTCTTTGACCAAAACCAGAGATTCACCGTGGTCTGAAACAGGCAACACATTATGGCCACAGCCTTCTTTCTGCACTCAGTTCTGCTTTTCTTTGCTCGTTGTCACTCTGCTTTCACTGTACAGCTTCTCTCCGTCCCAGGGAACAAATCTTAAAGCAGTTACCTTTGCTGTGCCTTTACTGTTTTGGGACTGCATGGCTTCCTTTCTCCCTTATTCTAGTAAAAGTTTTTCACATTAAATAACTAGGGACACAATCACTATTTTACATGCTCTTTTTTTGATTGGATTTTCATTTTAAAACTTATCAACTGATATTATATGTATGTGTACGTGTACATGTGTTCACAACATGATATTAAATCCACAAGATTTAGGCCTGTGCTCACCGTCATAGTTTTTCTGATGGCTAAGAGTATGCTTGGTTATGAATAACTACCAATATATCTGTTAAAAATCAATCAGTAAGAATTCTGCCACTTTTTAATGGACCTGAGTCCTGAGTCTCTAAGGCCAGGTCTCTAACCACTGAGGACTCCTCCACATAGCTGTAATCAGATCAATAACAACTGTCTCTTGCTCCCTCAACTACCTCCTAAAAAATGAGAGAGGGGATAGGAGCAAAACAGCCACTCAGATTAATGAGCCTCAAGGCTTTGAATAGTTTTACTTTTCATTCTATTAATGACTGGCCTTTGGGTCAAAGAATTAACTTAAAAGAAAATCTAGAAGAGTTAATTGGTGCTTGGAAATTTTTGTCCTGAAAGCACATATTTAACACTTCCCCAGGACATGGGCTAACACTCCTGTGTCAAGATTTGGACTGCTGCGACTCTCCTTGGACTGGGAGCCTTGGACTGGGGCTCCAACATGTGAGCCCCAAATCCCCAGTGCAGACAGTATCATCCATCACCCTTGGTAAAGGCTACACCCTCAAGTCCTTAACGTCTTAGAGAAAATGTAGTAAAGCAGTGCATAGATTCTATTCACACTATAGCACACCCTTTACTGTACAGTAAAACTGAAACAGCTTGGTTCCAAGATGAGAATAATTTCTGGGCTCAGTCACATTAAAATCACACTGTCCTCTGACTGTGGTCCCAAGCTCACTGAATTGGGCCTGAATAACCTAATTGTATATTTACTAAGACTTCCCAGGCCTACATGTGCCCCAGTCCAGTTGGTCAATATTATTTTCAAACCATAATCACTGAATTCTGTATAACACAAACAGAATAACAACAATAAAGGCCTTCCTATAAGCATATGCCAAGGTCTCTTACATTCCCAGCCATTTTCTGGAAAAATATCGGAGACATTTGGAAGGAATCAACACAGGTCCCCTCAAGGGTAATCTATCTCAGAAAGTATATTCAGCAAATGTTTGGTCTACTCAGATATAGTCCCCGGTCAACCAGAGAATTCAAATTCTAAGGACTCTTAAGACAAAATAAGTTGCTTACACTTGACCACAAAACACATTTTTCCTGTTACACATGATAAACACTAAGCCTACTTTCTTGTTTTGGTAAGAACATTTATTTAATCATTCTTTGACAACTAAGAAATAGGACTATTAGACTATCATTTGTGCTGACTTACAATTATGCTACTATTGAACTATACATGTTAAAATTAAAGTGAAAAACAGAATCTGTACTCATCTCAGAGAAGACTATTAAAGTTAATTTTGAAAACAAACGTCTAAACTCCACCTTAATTTTTAGACCTCATGGATACTCTCAAAAGTCAACCATAAAAATAGTGATTTAGGATAAGGTAGATTCCAATGAAGTAGGAAATTATTTTAAATGGTGTCTAAGAATCCTGCCACACCAGTAGTAAAGGAGAACATTAACGTACATACTAAAGAATGCCTACTTTGAAGATGTTAGAATGCAAAAGGGAAATAAAGTGTAAGTGTGGGTATTCAAGGAAAGATCCATCATGGATGGAAACATTTCATAGAAGTATTTATACAGCAAAGAGCATCGCATCCCAGAGACCTTGCATTCAGTGTTATACATTATTGCAGAAGTAGGGAAAGAGATCAATAATGATTGCACATTGCTCATTTCACTTGTATATCCTAGCAAAACATTGCTTCCCTCTAAAACTATTTTTTCCACAAATTTAGCCTTTATTCTTCAAAAGTGTTCAGGACTGGTATTTCTGAAAACTCAGTGTATGTCCTTGGAGCCACTTCCACTGAAACTTGTACACTTGAATGCTATTGACAGACCTAATTTTGTAAAGTGGAGCAGATAGATGAACTCCAGAAGGAGATGATAGATACTGTTCATTACATCCAGGTAATGGGCAAAACGCATTGATTTTGAAATGCCAAAATTTTTTATTGGTACTTCAAATTGCTTTAAAACCAATAGAAAAATTAACAACAGAAATGTGAGTAAAAAGAGTCTGCCCATTTTTATGAGGATAATTAGTACCAAAATTTCAGTCTATATGCAATAATTATATAGGGAGTTCTGGCGTTCATTTTGAGTTCTGAGGTTATTTGTATTGTTTCTCCCCACTTCTTTGCTCTATGGTATCACAAGGTATCAAGTGAGGATTCTCAAGGCATTTTTTTATGTAATTGGGGCTTTATTGCTCTTATTCACACCTCTCTAATTTGGCTCTAGGCTCAAACAACATACTTTGTCTAACTTATAAGTGTTTAACATAATCATTTTAAACAATTGTTTACCAAATGCTCAAGATTCATTTGCTACTTAGTGAAAAAAAAGTCATCCTTGTTTTAAAAGACTTCTATGAGGTGTAAGAAATTTCTACATATTCAGTTCAATAAGAATTTCTTATTAATTTCTGTAGTAAGCATTTGGAAAGATAAATATTTACTAAAGGAGAAAAGTGTGTTAACTACTTAATGTGTTTATTTCAGTTAGCATTCAGAACAACCACCCTTGGAGCTCTAGAATTTGGACTTTATTTATAAATTTGAGAAATGCAACTAGAGAAGTTAAATAATTTGTCAAACTTGCTAAGTTTATTTTCCAGTTGCAAACAGCTCTGATGGGAACCCAGTATGTGAATTCCACAAAGAAAGGTCTTTTTCTTATATTAACTGGTAAGGATGCAAGGTCTCCTGTCATTGGGCATGCCATGATTTTTTTGTAGGAATTCTTAGAAAACAGCAGGAGCTTGCATGGAAGACTTCATGGAAAGAGGAGAAATTCAGCTAAGTATTAGAGGAGGGAGAATATTTGCATGGGAAGAACAAAGTCAAGAATGCTCAAGGAAAGGAGAGTTGTATAGAAGGCAAGAGCGGTCCTTGGCAAAAGATTCAACCTGTGGAGAAGACTCAGGTTTAAAGTTGGCACAGGAGACTCCAGGATTCTAGAACTCATTTCACATTTTGCTGATGTACCATCAATTGCAGATTAAGAATATGAAAGAAATAACAGGAGGATCATAAGAATAGTAGCTGTAATTACATAATAGTAGTTGTAATCACTCACTTAATATACATTCTTTGCCAAGTAACCCCATGCATACTTTCATGTAATCTTCACAATTGGGAAAAATACTCTTATCACAAGGATTGTCTAATACTCCCCAAGAGAATTTTAGAGACTGTTCGCAATTACATAGTAATAATAAATAAATTTTAATTTCTTTTGTAAGCAAAATAACTGAGATCCAAAGAAGTTACTTTCCCATTCCACTGATCAAGCTAAGATTTTGATACCAATTAGCCTCTAGCCTTCTAACCCAGTCTTCCTCCTGTGGTTTTGATGCTGACTCCAAACATCATTTTGAAAGTTTTGCTTCTCCCACTTATTTTTTCTACTTTTTCCAGTCAAGAATTAAAAAACACAATAACATGTGGGCCTCCCTTTGCCAAACTCACTGAATATTATAATACACAGGTATTTCTTATCCATGTAAAATTAATGTATTATGATTATCTGTTTATTAAAAAAACCACAGTGAAATCTAAATGATTTTTCCCCAGAAAGTTACACAAATTGTAACATGGAAATATATGTTGTGATTCTGATGTTTAGTATTTTTAATTAAAAATAGTGAGAGCTGCATATTGAACTTGCCTCAAGTGAGAAAATTAAATTATGTTTGCATGATGCAGCTAAAAATAAAATCAATTCCAAAGCAGAAATTATTAGCATCACACCACCTTTCCCCTCTAAAATGGAAGCCCAGTGGCATAAAACCTTCCTATTTATTTTCCCCCTGAAAGTGGGAATTTAGAGAAGTATTTGGGGAAAAAATGAACTATAAACAGTTTTTTAAAGAGTTATCACAGCCAGGAGAGTAATACAGGCATAGATAAATTTCTAAGTCTTGAAATATAATTTAAATAAAGGGTTTTGGGGTGAAAGCCCCAGTTCTAGGGATTTGAGCAGATTCACCTCAGCTGTCTCTTCCAAAATACCATCAAGAAGCTGAGCAGTGATGAATGGCAGGAAAAGAGTGTTAATCATCCTGGTGCTACTGGGAAGGACACATAAAGAGCCTCAAGATCTGTCTTGGCTGGGCTGACAGAGTTTTGGAGTCTCACGAAAAGAGTCACAAAGGCAAGGGCTGAGATTTGCATACTCAGGGGTATGCACCACTGTGGGGTAGGTGATCCTGGTAAATCCGTGGGCTGGATAAGCCTATTACCTCAGGATTAGCTCTGCAATGGCTCCAAGAGAAGACCATGGGACATGAGAGGGCAATCCAGTCACAAGCGGTAATTGCTCCTGATCCTGGAGCAACCTCAGTTCCCTCATAATTACTTCATTTGTCTGCAAGAGTAAAGTTCTGCTCTTTCTGGAGCCTACTGGCCATAGGTTTAGAACAATGACTAAGACTTCTAGGAAAAGCTCCAGGGTGTCTGAAACAGGACGTTGTAAACATTGGCAATTGGATGTCCCTGGAAATCTTGAAAATATCTTAGTTACTCTTACTTTGGTCTCCTCTGTCTTAAAGAGGAATGAAATACAGTAAGTAAATGTAGTGCTAATAAATCTTGTGCTGTCAGTTTTAGACCAAGACTGATTAAGTGTCACATGCCTCCCAGAGGAGCTGAACAGGAATCTGACCTGAAGTTTTAAGGTAATAAAAGAGATTACAAAGAATGAAAGTAGGGATTACAAACTCTCTACTTTCAGTTACCCACTGGGTATCTGCAGGACCAGCCTCTACGTCCCCATTATACAATCAGGCTTTGGTCAGTATTCAATCTGTAGAAATAATTTGACCTATTTTATACTTCTTGAGCAAAAGAAGAATCAGTTCAGCAAAGGGAGTAAGGCTTTAGGCAAAGATGACATTAGAAGAAGACAAAGAGCTGTGGCTGAAGAGTAAATAGATTAACATTTAGATTCCAGAATGGAGTGAATAATAAATGCAGGACAGCTAATAGTTTAAACAACTACCAAATTTCAGTAATTTAAGCATGTACACGATAGTATATTGCGAAAAACTATCTACAAAGACATCCTTGTCCTAAATGAAAAGAGTTGTATTGTTAGACAAACCAAGTAAGAGTGGATTGTATCAAGAGAGTTGACTGAAGGAGGAAAAGGAAGAAATTAAGATGAGGATACGTCTTTATTTTTTTAAACCTGGGGGAGAGGTGGTGGCTGTGATGAACAACTTAAACAAGCCAGCAAGCTGAGGCCCAGCTAAGCAGTCCCATTCAGGGTGCCAATTGATTTCGGCTCATTACACCAATAAATGGTAACCACAGAGAAATGAGAATTTCATTTTTTATCACTTGAACCCAAACAAGTTGACAAGCACAGCTGGAAGATGACTGCCATTCAGAAAAGATCCATTTCCTTTGTCTTTAAATACAGCAAGCCATATCCTACTCGCCTAACAAAGTACTTGTTATTGTGTCTAGCTGGCCCCTCCAAGCCTCATGCAGTCATGGAGGTAGCTGAGTCTAGCACTTGTGATTGGATTATTGTGTAGGGCTGGGATTGGTAGTGTGAGTGCTGCACCCGCCCAGGAGGAGAGCCAACATACAATGTAAGGGCGGGAAGGAGGCATGCTCTTGCCTTTTCACTCTTATTGCTTGCAGCCACCATGAAGGCTTGCCCTTCAGCCACACCACTGTGACTTGCAGCCAGCTGTGTATGGACTGAAATCTCTAAAAACTGTAACACACAAACCTTTCCTTCCTTCATGTTGGCCATCAAGTATTTTGTTTCAGCAACAAGAGAAAAGTAACCAAGACAGTATCTTAGAAAGTCAGTTACTTCAATATTTAAGAGATAAGCTTCAGAGATAGAGACCTACATTTTAATATCTGTCAATTGCCTGAATTCTGGCAACTTGATTTATCTAAGATTTTCACATTTGCTTTCCCCATTATGAAAGGAGTTTAAGACAATTGTGAATATGAACTAGATATAGAAAAGACCCTTAGTCATTGAAAGCCTGATACATAATAAACACTCAAGAACAGAAAGCTATTAGTATAAACATAGCTTTAATCTTGGTGCTTCGTGACTTCAGACATTTCAGCAATCTCATGTTATACTTGGAAATTCCCTCGGGCCCTTGCTGTGTACCTTTTGGCCTCACGTCTCACATACCTCTTCTCCAGCTTCAAGTCTCAACACTTTACCCACATTGAACCACGTGGATTTTCTTTCTGTTTCTGCAGGATAGTAAGCTCTTCTCCACTTTAGAGCCTTCTGCACTCCTCATCTTTCCAGGCAAATTATTTGCCATTTCTTCTGGCACTATCATACCCCAGTCTTTGATTCTTATCTAAATGTCACCTCCCCATAGAGGTTTTCATTTCTCTTGTCACAGTCTGTCATCATACATCATTGCTCTTTTTCACAGCACTTTCCAATTTTCAAAAATGCATTTAATAGTTTATGCCAGGTTTTTAACACCTCCCTCTCCTGCCAGCCTGTAAGCTCCAAGAAATCCAGCACTTGGCTATTCTGTGTGATACCATACCCCCAGGGGTGAGCAATGAATCTGGTTTACAGTGCAGCCTCCACTGATGCTAGGGACATAAGCACGCATGCTACGACCCAGGTTACTGGAGGACCATTCGGGAAGCTCTTAGTTCCCACCTTTATGATCTAAAAGAGTTACTACCATTTCTGACTACCTGCATCTATTAATTGGGTTTAGGAAAAAGATGCACTTTTTATGTTTATGTTTTAGAAAGATGTACTTTTTTATGTTTTAGAAGCATACAGTTATTAAGATTATTGGCACTGTTGTTTTTTGAGTTTAATGAGTATGATGGTTTCATTGTCTCAGATCTCAAAAATACTATAAATATTTCTATTTTTATATACTTTACATAACAGTTTTTCTATTCCAAAATCCATATGAATATGTGTGTATAGAGAGAAAGAGCTATAAAGATATAAAACTCGAAAAGGAGCAAAAATACACAAAAAGTAAAAATATCTCATTTCATATCACCATCATATTTTGTTTGGTGGGTAGGAGATGTCTTCTGTCTGTCCCGGTCTGTTGAAAGCATATTGTATCTCTCCATAGAATTTTGTTTAATCAGTATTATAATCACATGACACATCCCAAGCTAGAATAGATTTCACTCATTTTTCTTTGCTTCATATAAATGACCCATGTGAGAAGGAGGCTGTTCTTATGTTCCATTATTTAATTCTGCCTATCCTGTAAGGAAGAACACATTCCAGAAGAAAACTCTCACTCCATTATTTCCTCATGTACTTAGTCTAAATCAAACACCAAGCTCAAAAGTGTCAGGGATTGTCATTCAAATTCATTAGCAATGGTAGAATCTGTGAGAATTTTACTCTAAAACTGAACAGCACCATGACCAGAGAACAGCAGTACGGGTAGAGCAGGAGAGGCTGCTGATGGTTCTAACACTGTCCAGGCACAGCTGCTCTCAAATGAAACAGAGTCGGGGGATAGCTGGTGATTTTAATGGGACAAAGAAGAGATTAGTATATGGAAGGAAGTAAAGCAGCTATACTATTTCAAGATACTTTTAAGAGACTAATCAGCAGAGATTGTCAAAGATGCTGGATAAGAATCCAAAGCTTCCACCCATGAGGTGATTTCCAATCTTGTCAAAATTGAGAAGCAGAAAAAGAGGGAACTCTCTTCTCCCTCGCACACACCAGTGGGGTAAATTCATCCCCTTTCTGTGAGAAATCTCAAAATACATAATTCATCCACAATAGCAAATAGCACAGCAACTTAAATGTTACTAAATGTTACTTCCCTTTACATAGACATCACTACTTATATGATTACTGTTTTTCTAGATTCTTCTACTTTCTAAATAGCCATTTGTAAGAAAATAACTAACAGAAAAAAAGTACTTACAGGGTAACTATTTACAGAAGATGCTTATTGCCTTACTTCGGGTAATACTCCAAAAAGTGGATGGCCAATGTTCCATACCATTCAGAACAAAAGACATAGGATGACTTCCTCTTTTATTCTAACTGACCCATCACTGAGGAGCCTTCCTTTATGAAGTGGGGCATCCCATATACCTGATCATCCCATATACCTTCCCTCTTACCAAATCCCTTTGAAAGTATAAATTCACATACTTTTAAGTTTTCCCTTTCTTTCCTATTCTGAAATGGGAAAAAGAAATAATGTTGGCCTCAAAATTGTGCTTCAAGACATAATTCTGGCCCTAACCAGATAACAATATTAATAGACATAATATGTAAGAAATTTTTCTTTCAGAAAAGGATAAGAAATAATACCAAATGGAACAAACTACAAAGTAAAGAAACAGTACACCTTTCATTATATTAAAACTTGGATATGGGATAGAAGTGAAATTAGAAAGGATAAGGAAAAGAAATTGCTAGGAAAAGTGGCCATACAGATGGAAAAATAAAAATATGTTTCCAGTGTCACATTCTCTCCACACGAAAGAGAAACATAGGTATAGTTTAAATGTAAAAAAAGTCATTCAGCTATTGTCATAAAACAAGAAAAATTTTTATAAAATATATATTATGCATAAAAATTGTGTCTTGTATATACATATATATGTAGAGAACAGAAAGACATACTTACATACTTTTCTTTCAAACAATATAAAAAGTAAAAAATAGAATAAAGATTCATTCATTTACTGCAGTAGATGTAAAAGTATCACTGCATTTAAAGAGTGAAAATGACATATTAAAATTAAAATATATATTTGCAGCTACTTAATCAACAAAGGATTAGCATTCAGTACATACATCATCTTTCCCAATTCTTTGATCAACAGACAGTCACCCCAATCGGAAAATAATCAGTAGCAAAGAATATCTAGATGAAGAGCCTCAAAGCTTACACAAGTCCACAGTAATCAGATAAATAGTAATTACAGCTCCGAAGTCTAATTTAACATCCGACAGATGGAAAAAATTAAATATGTATTGACAAGATTAGAGAAAAATAAGTTTTGCATTCTCACAGGAAGGATTATATATTAGCATAAGTTCCGTGGAGAATAATTTCTTAATAGTTATGAACATTATAGTTGTACATAATCTTTGTTGTAAATTCTGTACCTTCACGCATTCACATTTCAAGGATACAGTCATAGGTATGTAAAATAACATGCATAAAAATATTTACAGTAGTATTATTTATAATATAGTAGTTAAATTATTTAAACTAATGCTCATTTTAAAATATGGTAACTAAATGATATTAATAAATAGCTATGAATTTATTGACAAAGCTTCTCTGATTGACCAAACTTTGGCCAAGTACCCGGAATTTGTCTCAGAACTATGTATGTACTTCCTGGTAATAGACTTTTTATGCAAAGAATTTAATTCTTATTATTTGGTCACCCTCAGCATCTGGTCAGGTTCCTACAGTCCCACCCCTAATTTCAGGGGATATCTGATAGCTTTGGCCTTCCAGCAAGAATACTGTTAAATCCAATTAGTGAAGGCCCACTTTAACCCTGGCATATATACTCTTAGTCATTTTGTAGTTACTGAGCATCACTCTTCTCCTTACTATAAATGCCAGGTTAGCTTTACTGTATTCAGAGTTGAGCCCAGTCTTTCCTCTACTGCAAAATCCCATTGCTGGGGCCCCTATACCATAGATGTCATTCCAAATATACTTCTTCACTGTACTTCATCAAATATAATTGAATAATCTTTTCTTTAACAATCAATGTCTCTGGGACAAATATTTAATACAATGCTAAATAAAAGTTAAAACGATTGAAAAAGAACTTCATA
Source organism: Dolichotis patagonum (assembly GCA_004027295.1). Lineage (NCBI taxonomy): Eukaryota > Metazoa > Chordata > Mammalia > Rodentia > Caviidae > Dolichotis > Dolichotis patagonum. The sequence continues at coordinate 9,121 of PVJX010025135.1, read as the reverse complement.
AAAATATGAATAATGTCAAAAATAATGCTAAACAAGGGAAACAAGTTGCACATTAATACAGAGTTTGCACATGATTTTGCCTATATTTTGAAAGCTTATTTAAGATAAATGTATGTGTAACATACAAATACCATATATTAAATGTAGATATCTATATATGAAATAAGAGGTCAGAAACATCTTAAGATAATAAAAACTAGCAAATTCTATGTGGTAATTATCTCTGAGAAGGGAAGAAACATTTGTACTGAGTACACAGTAATTTTCTGATACTCTGAAATACCTGTTTCTTATACATATCTGAGGCCACCATAGTGAACCACAAAGGTTTGATAGATCTACGTAGTCTGTATATACTCATCATTTTATTATTCACTATGCTTTTCATATACATGAAATATTGCTTAATATAAAGTGGAACAAAGGTTAAAAGTATCATAAAATGAATTGGATTAATATCACCTAAAACTTAACCCTCTTTATATTATTAAATATTAAAGTATTACAATTGTACTATGCCTGTCTGACCACTAAATATTTTATAAATAAATGAATTGTGTACATTTGAATTATATTTTTATAAGACTGTTTTGTTCTAGGGAAAAAATTAACTCTGATGTAGTAGTGTCTACATGCCAATTGATAATCTATTTGTGGTTCACATTACTCCAAACAAAACTCAGTGGCTGTATTAGGCTGAGTCAATCAGCATACCATCTACTTCCCCAAATCTGTGTTGATAAGTTGGAAATAAAACTTATCAAAATAATCATAATAATTCTTAATGGACTAGAGGACAAATATATGGATCCTATTCTGCTCTTATCTTCTTCCTAACCATAAATTTGGATTTTATACAGAATCTCAAAATTCTTCTATAGTGTAGGTCTATCCCTTTGGACTTGGTAATCAAAGGACCCTCAGAACCCCTCATGGGCACTCAGGGTATCTAAACTCTACAAATAGGTCTATGAGAAGTATAGTTAAAGCTCTTTAGGAAATAAGTCAATTTTATTGTAATATACTGGCTTTCAGTTTTCAATTTTATGACAGTCGAGCTTGATTATGTCAAATTGACTGGCTTGGGATATCATGAGAGGGATTGGTGGTTCACATTTCTGGACATGTCTGGGTGAGCAGGAAGTGTGACCTTGGCCACTATGCCTGGTTTTTGACCATGGCCACTACGTCTGGTCGCTTCTCTAGCATGGTTCCCCTGCTCTGCTCCCTGGCTGACAGGAACTAAACACCTTTCCTCTACCATGCTCTTTGCCTCAGAGCCAGCTGATTGTGGATGAATTGTCTTAACATGTGAGCCAAATTAAACTTAAGTTGGGGCATTGCACACTGTGTCCAGCAATGAGAAAGGTGATACAAACTCGACTTTTAGGTCATCTGACTTGCTAAAAACAGAATTTTGTTTTAAACTAAGAATTCCTAATGCTCAATTTTCCAGAGAGTTCTATGACTCCATACTTGGGGTCTGGTATAACACATTATTATATCAATCTTTTGCTGCAGCTTTTAGAAGACTCATAAGCCAAACTCACATGATATCACATATGTATATAACCTTAGAATCAACTTTTTATTATCTAACATTTTGTCATCTTACTGTTAGACTGAAGATATTATACAGAGCTTAATTAAATATAGATGCTACAAATATACAACTTGAAAATATTAGCCTCTAAAAATTCCATCATGCTAAGTGACTTGACACCTATTCTTTCTGAGAATATTAACAATATATTATTAATATTTATTATATTGCATATGAATCCAAACGATATTCGATGTCAGGTTGACTTCTTGCATATAACATGTCCAGGGTATATTTCACCCTTCCATACACTACATGCTTCATATTTTTCAAAGGTTGTGTAGCTTTTCATTATCAACCACATTTATGTCTGTGCATAATTAAAGCCTTCAATTTAGTTGTCTTTATAAAGGAATCTATAATAATCGTTTTTACAAATCTCTCTTCAAGCACCTGTGGAAAAATGTATGTACAAGAAAATCCAAGGAGAAATAGTAGATAACATAGCATGAACACTTATAATTTCTGTAAATATTATTAAATGCCAACAAGAAAAGTTTATCTACTTCCATTAATATTATGTTTTTAAGCATCCTTTAAGGTTCATGAATTTGAGCATGCATTAACTTAATAAAAAATAACATTTCCCAAATCTATTTCACTGCACTGTTATGAAGACCAAATAAAATATCTGATGCAAGAATATTGTGTAAAATTTTTATTTCAAAACCAATTTTTAATTAAAAAGGAGTAGCTGAATATGTACAAATGGTAAGAGTAAGTTTTGGAATAAAAAGTATATATCCCTTTGCCACCAGATAGGCAGTTTCTTCCCGTGCACAGACATGTTTACACACAGCACACCCAGGGGCATCTAATTGGTCTAGTGTCATTTGTTATTTCTTCCTTATTGAGTGGCTCTTTATTGAAAAATCAGATGTTTCCCTAACATTTTAAAATCTTGTCCTCATCTTCCTAATAGCTGTTTCATTAGGTGTAAGTCATTATTTCTAATGAGTTTACTGTTCTTTTTCTTTGTTCTGGCTTTCATTCCTCTTTGGTGAATTTTAATTGTGTTTTCATCTTTGCTGTTGAAATTATTAGTTTATTTTCTGCCCTAGCTATGTAGCCTAAATTGGTGAAATGTCTACCCCAGCAGCAGCTCCACTGAGTATAAATGATTCATCTAAGACATTGCTACCTTGGGCATAATTTATTTTCCCAGCATAGGTTTCCTCAGCTCAGCCCTCTTACCTGGAGATTGACACTGGCATATTGCTGATTAGCACTGCCTGGGGCTTTTGCTGCCCTGGCCTCTTCTAATGTCATATCCCATCACCTGAAGGTATGGGGTGACACTGAGGCTAATGTGTGTCCATGATTCTGTTCCTTCAGTGACTTCACATATTGGCAATGAGAAGAAAGCCTCTTCAGTGTATATGCTTGACATAAACTAATATTCACAAATAGATTTTGAAGAATTTCATCACACCCAGTGGTCTGGTGCAAATCTGTGAGAAACTGGGAACTGGAAACAATATGAGAAAAAAATCTAATACCAGAAATTCATCCTTGGGTACCATTAACTGATAGCCTAGAAGCTACAAGCCTCCTTTGTTTCCTGACTCTCTTTTAATATTATTTCTCACATTTGATGACACTGTATCAAGGAAAATGTACTCTAATCACTTTAAATTACATTTCAATTAATATAGTAATTACCAGTGTTTACTTACAAAATATCTATCTTGAGTGATGTTAAATTCGCACATACAACATCATACTTATGAAGTTACTCCATCACTGTCATTGTGACAGAATGCTAATTAAGAGTAAAATTCTAAGCAGACTGCTAAGAAACACAGTTTCACATACTTGTTTCCAATTCATCATTTTCTTTAAGTAACTTAAAGATACTTAAATACTTATTTAGTCAGAAGACAATTCACTTAAAAATGCATGTGAGAAAGATAATATAGTAAGGAAAAAATTCAATGAAACTGAATATTTCTTATATCTGTAATATAAGTAAGAAACTTGTATTCTAAAACTAAGATAAATGTTTGGGAAGAAAATGCTTTCCTTATTATTTAAGAAAAAATTAACGGATTTTACTGTAGAGACATGCTATTCAACAATTGCTGACACAAATTTAAACTCATAAACAAGGTTATAAAAATCATACAAGAAAACACGGTCACTGTACCACCTGTGATGTCTGCACATACTTAAAATACTCAAATATTAAAGAAAATTTTAAATGTAGAATTTTCTATTTCTATATGGAGCAAACTATTCAGCTAAAATAAAAATATGTGGGGAGCTGATTTCTGTAGTTGTCATTTAATGAAAAGTAATGGCTTAATGATTCTGCAGAGTAAACAGAATTGTTCTTTACATGAGACCACCCAATGGAGGAAACTTCTGAGACCTCAGTGCAAGCTTATCTGCATTTGTGGACATTAACAAACCACCCATTACAGTCTCAGGCTGAGTGCACGTAAAGCATTTTACAGTTGTTGACATGTTAAACCGGGTTGCAGAGCATGTATTACTGAGTTTCTAACTCTATTGTCAGAATTTTACTTACCCAGGCAAATTCCAATCACTTGAATTATGATACCAAAATGAAGATCAGTTAAAATTCTTCCTGAAATTCTTATGTCATCAAAGAGAACAAAGAGGGAAACAGAGGCTGAGACTCAGGACATGCATCCAGATAACAGTCTGTAACTGCTAGTTTCAGGATCTGTCCCATAAGGTCATGTGTCACAGATCTCATATGCTGAGCAAAGACTGAGAGAATTCTTATGCACTGCACAGTCAAACCTCACAGTGCTTCTTCTAAACCAATAGTTCACAAGAAGAACCTGGAAAAATATCTGACTTACTCTGAAGTGAAGAAATTTTATATACTTCTAAGTCAAGGAAATATCACAGGTCCCTGGTCCCATATCAGTAGCTCCACAAAGAATAAGCATTTCTAACTTACACTTTAAGTATCTCCTTTTGATGTCAAATGAAATTTCAGCTCAGCAAAATGTGGAAGGGACTCTTTGTGATATTTGTCAATTATTTGAAATATACATTTGAAAATACAAATCCAACATTTTAAAAGTGTATCTTCCTGATTCTCAATCTTTATTTCTTTTGTCCATACCTCCTAGACCTAGAAAGCAACAATAGCTTTGGTAATATTTGGTGTTACCTTTAAATGGCAGCTATCATTGTGACTAACAACAATTGCTATTCTCTCTATCAACTACCTCATTCTTAAACAAATTTGCCTTGTTAAACACATTTATATGTATTATTTTCAAGTGCATAACTGTCATGTAGTCTTTTCTCAAAACATTTGCATTTGCTATATTTCAGAATGAAGAAAATTACTTGAATAAATAAAATCTTTAGAAGATTTTTGTTTAAATTTTGTGTATAGTCCTTCAATGCATTTGGAACTTGTGGTTATACAAGAAGTTTCTGTGAATGTAAGGGATGTTTACTCTGTAGACCCAAAAGGAAAAAATTACAAGTGTATAGGATTTTAGGGACTGAAAAGACTATACACATACTTTCACCCAGGTTCCTTATAAGACTGATAAATAAAAAGAAATTTAAAAGTTATTGAATCATTGATGGACAATGGTGATGCACCAACAAGGAACAATGCCTAAATTCAGTATTTCCTAGCATAATGAAATGAAAGAGTCTTTCATTTCATTATGACTCTTCCAATCTTTTTAATCTCCTAAAAGATTAAATAGCTTTCAACTTCCTAGTGAAGTGATTATATGTATACATTCCTAGTGTATGTTTTTGTCTGCAAATGCTTGTTGAGTCATTGATTTCAATTGTCATGGAATCTTGGAACTTTTCCATTGTTTTGTGTGCCAGGGTGAGAGATTGTTCCTTAGTCTCCGTGGCTTTAAGCAAAGAAAAGTGTAGGGCCTAGGTAGATGGTTGCCCTTAATCTAGAGTCGTTTTTCTGTATTCCTTTCCATCTAGATTCTCATTACAGAAGCTGGTACTAAATAACACGTAAGGAAAAATTATTTTTTAATCAGATCCTCCAGTTTGATTCATTCACGTTTGTCTATTTCTGTTATCCCAACCTATCACTAGCATTTCCAAGGAACTACTATGGGCCAACTAAACTTCAATCTGGAAATGGCAGAAGAAACTGCCATATCTTCAAAGTCATGTAATTAAATATGTGAGTCAGTAATACGCATTTTCAGGTTGTAGAGAGGGAGTTCTCCCTCAGTGAGAGAGTATCTGATGTTTTTTTTTGCTGCAAATGATTGTCAAGTGAGGCTCAGAGGATCCACCTTGCCTGAGTTTCTTCTCTACTATGCTCTGGGGATTCTGTTTAGGAAGTCACTAACATAACAGAATTCTTGCTCTCTGATAGTTTTCAAAGCAATTGAAAAAAAAATACCTATTTTAAAAGAGACTAGTCAAAAAAATAAACTTCATAAAAATTGTAGAAACTGGCTACATAGAAAGTTATCTTGGTATTCACTAATATTAAAATACAAAATGTTCTTCCCTCATCATAATTCAATGTTAAAAGCTGCATGAATGATGATTATCCATTATTATTCAATTTTAATTTCTTATAAGGCATTTTCTCTGTAACAGTTACCCTTATCAAAAGTAATCTTCATGATAATAATTGGATTGAACCACTTTTTGATGTAAATTAATCCTTTTTATCTACTGATTAAAGTGAGGACCCAGAAATACCTAGTTGTGCTATGTTTTTTTCTTTCTTGTTCCAATGTTAATTGAAGATAGTGAGGAATCAAACAAACCATGGAATAAAATATTTACAGGGTAACTTGGATACTGCTTCAACAAGTAGAACATTTTAAAAGACATTTACTTGCTTATTTGACTTTGTAATCAGAATTCTAGGTAAAAATTCTGCCATAATTTTCATGCACTTTACCAAAGACAGACCTACTTTATTAAAAAGGTATACTCTCTTATATTTATAATAAAATCTAAATAAAGTGGGAAATGAGAATTCTTACCTTATAAAAGTCATCTTTATGAATGAACAATAGAAAGGACTTGATTTTTCCTACTTTTATTAGTGTGTATTGGTTATGTAGATTAGTGAGTGTCATTTTGACAAATTTGTGCACGCACATAATCATTTTAAATATCTCTCCAACTCTCCCTTCTTCCATATGTCCCTCTGCTGTCATCATTTTGTAAGGAGAAGTTTCAATGTGTATAATTTATTTTGACCATACTCATGAGAAAAGCCCTCACAGGAGAAATAAAAAATGAAAGGAAGATACAGTGACTTTCCATGTGTGGACTGTGGGAGAGTAAACCTCTCTCTTTTTTGAGACCATAGGTTTTAGTTTAAGGCAGATATTGAGAAATGAAGAAATTTTGTAAATGGCAAGGCACAAATACCCTATCATTAAGATTTAGCGGATTATAAAGTCTAACTCTAGATGCAGCAGTTTAAGTTTTATTTGAATATTAAAAATTTGATCCTAATTTTTTTTCCTAAAGCATTACTATGTGGATCTTATATTTCAGATAAGCAACCCCCAAATTTTAGACAAGCATAGTTCAGCATTAGAAAATAATAATTAAAATATATAAAGATGTATTAACATTTGAATATTGAATTATAAATAGTTTCGAAAATCTTTGCAATGATGCTTAAAGCAAATGTTGTGGGGGAAAAAAACCCCGAAAATTCAATGTCATCACAGAATAATCAGTTACTGAGGAGACATTTTTAAAACCCAGACTCAGATAAACACAGACTCTCACAACACATGGAGATGGCTCAGGAAATGAGAACAGCAGTTGTTCCTAAAGGGCAGACTGCTCCATACAGGCCGACTGCAAGCCTCTCTGAGGAAGAGAAGGAAGCGATCTTTCAGGGCTGACATCAGGGATATCATTCCCCAGCTGGGGACTCCCTTCCCTAGCACAAATGCACACAGAAAATGCCCCCGTGCTCAGCAAAAGGCGAGAAGTAGCAGCTCAGCTAAGCCAGCAGCAAAGGGAAATGGCTGGGCATGGTCCCAGCACCTTTGGGTTCCTGGAATGGCCCTGAGCCTTGCTGAGAAATCTTGCTTTTCTGGGCTCCCAGCTAAGACCCCTACAGTCTGTATCAAATGGATCACATAGTGGTGTAGTTGAGGGCAGAGACTTGGGCCTCTCTTGTTGTAATTGTCAGGCAAAGACAGTCATGGATGTCCTTGGGTGCTGCCTCAAGGTGAGAATGTGGCTGCTAAGAAGAGATCCAAGGGTTGGCACTCCTCCACATGAGACACAAAAATGGAGGAAAAACTGCTATTCCAACTATGCCATTTATATCCTCAACATGGGTTGACTGTCTTGTTATTCTCATTCTTCAAAATTAACCCTAGAAAAACGGCTGTTAAAAAATTTAAGAGTGTTTCATTTATCTTCCTTTTTACAAGGAGTTCCTTTTTTGTGTCTCCACTACTTTATGCTCAGCACAAGTTGGTCCAGTATTATTAGACATTCAGAACAAAGGCTGAATCTATCTTCAAATTCAGCAGAAGACAGGGTTTAAACATATATTAGTTACACAGATAGAGTTGGAAAGTGACATGCGTTTCGTCTGCATTTCTATGAAATGAGAATGAGCACATTAATTCTTCAAATAAAAGCAAAAAATGGCTTTGAGGTAACAGAAAGATGGATATTCTTTTTTAAGATTTAATTTCCAATTAGTGTTATGTGTATGCATGGGTAAATAAACAAAGCAATAAGATTCACAGTGACAGAACCGGGAGGAGAGGAATAATCTTATCAGTTCAGAAGACCTCCTGGCTGTTCAGACAATAACGGCAACATTCAGAAAATGTGTCTTATATTCTTATACTTACAGTTTTGGCCAGCCATACCAATGTTAATTTTCCTGAAGGCAGTTTAAACTTTTGTTTTAAACTATGGAGTGAGCTACTTAAGAGTCAAATTCGGTTTTGTAATTGACCAAATCTGTCCATTCAAACTATATCTCCAGTGGGAAAAAAAAAAACAAAAACAAAAACCTGTTCTTTTAAAAATCTATAAACCTGGCTTGGGGGTTTACCTCAGTGGCATAAGTGCCTGCTTAGCAAACACAAAGTCATGAGTTCGATCCCTGGTACCAAAAAGATAATAATAATAACATTTTTTTAAAAATAAAATCTATAAACCAGAGCAGAAATCAACTAGTACTTTAGCAGTAAGCAAGTTTGTCAAAATATGTTTGAATATCGATACATTTAAAACATATAAGTACCACTGGCCTCTAAAAAATATATTGAAAGCTTGTTTTTTTTTTTTGGACAGTAACGTTTGATGTCTTTATTTTTGTTTAGAATTCCTAACATTTGAAGACCAATATATTCCTTAATTTAAATGCCTTGATATATTGATGAATTCCAGGAAAACACTACATCCTAAAGCTCATACCACACTTTCAACAAATCTGCTCAAGAACCACAAGCCAGCTCTCTCAAGTCCCCAGACCAGTGCTGAGGTGACAGGGCTTTTAGGGAAAGCAGGGCCATCCCAGTATTCTATTTAGAG
>PVJX010025134.1:0-27276 GCA_004027295.1 Dolichotis patagonum | reverse complement strand
GGCTTTTATTCATCAGCTTGGCAGAGCTTGCTTCACAGGAAAAAATGTTTTCTCTTCTGGCTGAGGCTCTTTTCCATCAGCATGGTAGAACTTGCTTCACAGAAAGGTGTGGGTTCCCTTCAGTTTATGGCTTGCACTCATCAGCATAGTGGGGCTTGCTTCATGGCTTCTCTTCTGGCTGAGGTGCTTCTGGCTGAGGTGCTTACTGATCAGCATAATGAGCCTTGTTTCACTGGAAGGCATGTGTTCTGTGGTGGCTGAAGCTGTTATCCATCAGTTTGGTTGAGCTTGCTTCACAGGAAGGCCAGTACTCTGATTTTCTAAACAAATTATCTTATGTATATTTGTTTATCTTATCTGTAAATAGCTGCTTTATTTGAGTTGAACAATTTTTTCTTGCTCTTTTCATATTTTTGGATTTTTAAAACATTTGTACTTAATTTAGGTTACCTTATAGATAAATGTAATCAGAATTAAAGCCATGCATCTACTCAAATGGCCAGCTAATCAAAATGATGCACAATTTGTTTTATGAATGTAATGCATATTGTTGATGTGCACAATGACCTGAGACTATTTCATTGGTTAAAATGATGTGTTACTTGTTAAACTATGGTTCCCGTAGGTCATCAAAAATTGCTAAACCTGTTAATTAGAGATCTCTTAGGGCAAGGGATCTACTGGAAAGTCCATTATTTTATATAAGAAAAAAGAAAAAAGCAAGACAAAATAGAAAATGGAGAGAAATAATACAGAATTTCAAAAAAATGTTAACACCAATAAATCACTAGTTCATAAATTACATATTGTCCACTTAGAAATAGATGATCAAGTTACAAAATCAAACCATAAATACTGCATAGACACTCATTGACAGTGCAAATCATTCTGTTCAATGATCCAATGAAAACTTAGTAATATGGGCATCTATCTTACAGTTATGTCCTTTATAACACTTTCCTTCCCTTTAACTTTTACAATATCTATTACACATTGTGGATCTTATTACTCTTGATTATTTTGATTTTTGATTATTTTTTACACTAGAGAGACAATGTGATATTCACAAATTTAAGTCATTTATTTCACTTGTGGGGATATGCTCAAGTTGCCTCTATTTACCTATAAAGGCCTCAAGGTCATCCTTTTATTTAGCTCAGTAATATTCCATTGTATAAAACTACCACATGTTTTTCATCCACTCTGTGGTTGATGGGTATTTTGTTTCTAAGATTTAGATACTATGAGTTGTGCTGCTAAGAATATGGGTGCACATATATCACTGTGACATGATATTTTCAAATATTTTGGGAAAATATATGGGAGGGAAATAGCTGGGTTGAATGGAGCTTCTAATCTCAGTTTGTTGAAGAATCTCCATATTGATTTCCACAGTGGCTGCGCCAGTCTACACTCCCGGAAAGAGTGAAGTGTTTCTTTTATCCCAGAGCCTCACCAACATTTGCTATTTTTTGATTTCTTGATGGCTGCCATTATTTCCAGAGTGAGATGAAATCTCAATACTGTTTTAATTTGCATTTCACAAGTGACCAGTGATGGCGAACATTTATTCATGTATTTATTTGTCATTTGTATATTTTCATGTGAGAAATGTGTGCACATCTCAGTTGCCCATTTTTGGAGAGGGTCTTTGAATTTGCGGGGTTTGACATTTTTCAGTTCTTTATATATTCTAGATATAAGTCCTTTGTTTCAAGGATTGTTGGCCAAAATTCTTTCCCATTCTGTGGGTTATCTTTTCACTTTGTTAGTGATTTCTTTTGAAATGCAAAGCTTTTTAACAAGAGATCCCAGTTGTGGATTCTGTGAAGTATTTCCTGTGTGGTATGCATTTTGTTCATGAAATTTGTGACCTCTCCAAAGTCTCCAAGATTTCTACCTAACTTGTGTTCCAGTAGATTTAGTGTTTCTGTTTTAATACTTCGATTTTGATCAATTTTAACTTAGGTTTAGTACATAATGATAAGCATGGGTCTGGTATCAGTCTTCAGCATGTTAAAAGCCAATTCTTCCAACATCATTTATTAAAGAAGATATCATTCTTCCACTGAACATGTTCAGCCTGTTTATAACATATAACGTGGTTGAGTGTCTTTGTACTTGTGTTTGCATTTTCTAATCTGTTCTATTGATCCTCAGTTCTATTTCTTTGCCAATACCATGCTTATTTTATCACTGTGGTTTTGTACTATAGTTTCAGGTCAGGAATTGACATGCTTCCTGCCTTGTCTTTGTTGCCCAGAATTGTCTTGGCTTTTCTAGGTTTCTTCTGTTTCCAAATGAATTTTAGGAGTGTTTTCTCTAGTTCTGTAACTTATGTTAATAGTATTTTTATTGAGATTGCATTAATATGTATAGTAGATTTTGCAGTATGGCTATTTTCACAATGTTAGTTCTTCCAAACCAAGAGCATGGAATGTCCTCCTGTGTTCTAACACCCTCTTCAATCTCCTTTCTCAGAGTAGTATAATTTTCATCATATTGTTCTTTTATGTTATTGGTTAGGTTGATTCTTAGGTATTTCATGTTGTTAGATGCTATAGTGAAAGGTGATATTTCCATAATTTATCTCTCAGTGAGTTTTTTTTTTGTAGACAGGAATGCTATTGATTTTTGAGTGTTGATTTTGTATCCAGCTATGCTGCTTTGTTTATTACCTCTAGTATTCTTTTAATGAATTTTTATGTCTTCTATGTAAACTATCATGTCATTTGCAAATAATGATAATTTAACTTCTTTCTTTCCTACCTTTATTTCTTCTATTTCCCTCTTTTTTGATGGCTCTGGCTTATATTTTCAGCACTATACTGAATAGGAATGGTGATAGTGGACATCGTTGTCTTGTTCCTGATTTTAGAGTGAAAGCTTTCAATTTTTGTTCATTTAATATAATGTTGGCTGTTGGTATGTCATAGATGTCCTTTATGAGATGGAGGTAGATACCATCTATTCCAAGTTTCTGTAGGGTTTTTATCATGAACAAGTGTTGGAATTTATCAAAAGTTTTTTCTACATCTATTGAGATGATGATTTTTTTTTTTAGGTCTGTTGATGTGGTGTATCACATTTATTGATTTGCACATGTTAAACCATGCCTGCATTCCTGGAATAAATACCATTTGTTTGTAATATATTATCTTCTTGATGACTTGCTGCATTATATTTGCCAGTATTTTATTGAGAATCTTTGCATCAATGTTCATTAGTGAGTTTGGCCTATATTTCTCCTTTTTAGTTGGGTCTTTCTTTGGTTCTGTTATCAGAGTGATATATGCCTCCAGGAATGAGTTAGGGAGGACTGCTTCTCTTTCAGTTTCATTGAAGATTTTAAAGAGTACTGGAATCAAAGCTTCTCTAATTTTCTTGCAGATTTCAGCCTTGAATGCATCAGACCTGGAGTTGTTTTGTTGGTTAAATTTAATCACATTTTCCATTTCAATAGCTGATATTGTGTTACTCAAAATAGTTATATCTTCTTGATTGAGCTTTGATAGTTCATGTGATTCTAGAAATCTGTCCATTTCCTCTATGTTTTCCACTCTATGTGAGTCAACATTTTCAAAGCAGACATTCAAGATCTTTTGAATTTCCATGGGATCTATAGTAATTTCTCTGTTTTCCATCCTTATTGCATGAACTTGGGTTTTTTTCTTTTTTTTCTTGATAAGGATGTCTAGATGTTTATCACTTTTGTTTATTTGCCAAAAAAATCAGTTCTTTGATTCATTAATTCTTTGTGTTTTTTTTTTAATTTTCAATTGCATTAATTTGTGCTCTGATCTTTACAATTTCCTCTCTTCTATGAGCTTTGGGTTTAACTTGCTCTTCCTTTTCTAGAAACTTGAGATGTAGCATTAGGTTGTTTATTTGTGCATATTCTGTTTTCTTGATACGACAATTTATTGCTCTATATTTCCCTCTTAGGACCACTTTCATTGTGTCCCACAGTTTACAGTATCTTGTATCTGAATTTTCATTTAATTGTAGGTATTGCTTTATTTCTTCTTTAATTTTACCTATAATTCACTGGTTTTTCAGAAGGTTTTAATTTGATTTTCATTTATTTATTCATGTTTTGCTATTTCTCTTGCCATTATTTTCCAGATTCGGTGCACTACAGTCATATATAATGCATGGGATAATTTAAATTACTTTGCATTTTCTTAAGAATGTTTTATGGGTTAATATATGATCTATTCTGGAGAATGTCCCACGCACAGCTGAGAAGAATGTATATTCTGATGTGGTTGAGTGGAACACTCTATAAAAATCTACTAAATCCGTTTGCTCATAGGTATGATTCAGTTCTGTTATTTCTTTCCTGACCTTTGTTAAGTGAGTGTATCTCTTTGTGACAGTGGAGTATTAAGGTCCCCTATTACAATCATGTTTTTGTGTATTTGTTTTATCATATCTATTAATATTTGTCTTATATAGTTGGGGGCTCCTGTATTACGTGCATATATATATTTATAAATGCTACTTCTTCTTTTTGTAGTTTTCAACTAACAAGTATGTAGTGACATTCTTTATATCTGTTAATCATTTTAGGTTTGTAGTTCACATTTTCTGCAAACAGAATAACCATCCCTGATTTTTTCTGGGATCCTATTGTGTAAAATGCTGTTTTTCATACTTTGACTTTTAATCTATGAGTTTCCTTTAGAGTCAGATGTGTTTATTGTATACAGCATATTGTGGGATCTTGTTTCTTGATCCATTCTGTCAGCCTATTTCTTTTGATAGTTGAATTGAGGCCATTTACATTGATGTATATAACTGATATATACTGGCTCAACATTGTCATGTTATGTTTCTGCTGTTAGTTTCCTACTTTTCATCCTTGTTTAATTTTTTGATCTGCCTGCTGGTCTCTTTATGTTGTTTTGCAAATCGTAGTTATTTTTATCTATATCTAGTATGTCTTTCAGTACTCTTTCTAGGGTTGGTGTAGTGGATGTGAATTTCTTTGTTTTTTTTGTTATGGAAGTATCTTCTTTCTCCACTAAATTTCAAAATAACATTTTTGCTCTGTATAACAATCTGCATTGAAAGTTTCTTTCTTTAGGGCTTGAAATAGTTCACTCCAAGGTTGGTTTATCTTGTGGGTTTGTGCTCAAAATTCTGCTGTGATTCTAACGGCCTTTCTTTGATAGGTGAGTTGTGTCTTTTCTCCAATATCTTTTGGTATTCAGTTTTTATGCTGCATGTCTGAAATCTTAATTATTTTATCCCTGCATGTAGATTTATATTTTTTGTGACTGTTTGGCTTTCTAAATGCATCTCTTATCTTCATATCAGATTTTTTCCCAATGTTTGGAAAATTTCCTGCTATTACTGCTGTTTATAGTTTACTGATGTCATTCACATTGACTCCTGCATCTTCACTGATCCCTATTAGCTTTATATTGTTTCTCTTGACATCATCTTGAAGCTAATTGGCTATCATTTCATGCTGTTTTGTTGTTTTTAAAAGTTCTACCTTTCATGATCATTATCTGTGATCCTGTCCTCAAGGTCCAAAATTGTATCCTCAGCTTCATTTAAACAGTTGTGCCAGGTTTCAGTAGAAATTTTTTTTTTACTTGGATATCTCTTTGAGCTTGTTTAATGCATTCTGCTTGTTTTGTATGCTGCTTATTTAACGTTTCAATCATTTCCCCATGTTCCTATACATTTTTAAATCTATTTCTTCTCTAGCTATGCTGAGGAACTCCATTGCTAGGGTTGTCATTTCTGTCTTTATGGGAAAAACCATTTCCAATTTAATTTTCTCTATAATGTCATGGATTTCTCTCTTTATTTTACTTTCTATCTTTTCAGATATTTCAGACATATGATTTTTAATGTCCTCTACTTCAATGTTCCTGTACTTGCTCCTGATGGACTAGATGTTTGAAATTGCATTTTGCTTTTAGTTTTGAGCATTTTCAACTTTTAGGCTAACAATTGTTCTTTCAATCTCTCTAGTCTTAACTGTCAGTCATGTGTATCTTAGGGTCCTACTGTGTTGTTGATGTTTGTCTGATTGGTGAGTACAATAATGTAGACTAGGGCCAGTCATCTGTATTTCTCTTGCAGGGACTGTTGGGTGAGTCTTGTATTCTTCCTGAATAGTATAAGAGCATTGCTGGAGGTCAACCCTTAGTTCCTGCTGTTACTATGTCTTCAGATTATTCCTGGTCATCAGGTTATTCCAAGTAATCAGATCTCCCTGTCTATTGTGTTTATCTTGGTTTGTACCCTACTGTGTCACTGGTATCTCATAAAATCTTTTAATTTTCCCCAGGTGTGGGAAGCCTATTGGCACACCCCTAAACCCATTTGATGCTCCCTGTATGGAGGAAGGAATCACCCACACTCTCCAATCTCACCAAGGTCCTACAGTTAGAGTGTGCCTCACCACTGCTCCCATCTCTGAAAGCCCTCTTGGGTCCCCTGTCTGGAAAAAGGGTCACTGAGTCTCCCATCAACCCAGCATGTCCAATCCACTGCAGTCCAATATTTTGGATGCAGGAGTGGCAGCCAAAGATTAACAGCAATACTATGTCCAGCAGGTAGGGTTTCCTGAGTGTGGGATGGCTGTCATGGAAGAATCTCAATCTCTGGGCTGGTGGTCTGGGGTCCAAGGGTGGGATGGCACAGGAGGGCATGCTGGCACATGAGTTGCCTGCCCTCCTTGCTTGAGGTCAGTGGTCTCAGGCCAGGATGGTACTGTCAGTGAGCAGCCTTGGGAGAAGCTTGCCCTGCAAGCTGGATGTTTCAGGTCTGAGAGTGAGACAGTGTCAGCGAGCAAGAGGTTTCTTTCAAATAATACCAGTCTCTATTTAACATGTTCTTGAACATCTTGCGAATATGTTTAACCAAAAGATATATGAAAATGTGATAATAACCTAGAAATAGGAAACGGCCCCATACACTATCCCCTCTGGGTCTTTCCAGTTACACCAGTACCTGATCATGATTATGTGACATTAAGAAAATCCACAGTAAAATCTATAAAAACTCAGAAGGAATCTTCAAATTCTTGAGATAAAATTATCTTTCAAAACAACAATATCCTCTGTCTTCTTACAACTAAATCTGGAGAAAGACATATAACTAAATAACACATTTATAAATAACATCTTCCAGTAGAAGGGTTTAAGAACTAAGAGGTTATATTCCTATTTCATTACATAAAATACAGTCTGTAGACTTGGCTCTTTCTCCAAGATTTCTTTGTGTTTTACTGCTCATGCTTTGATTATACATTCCTTTAATTTCTTGGCAAATTTTTTTTCTTACATGGATCTTGCCAAACTTCAAGTGATTTTGCAAATGGAAACAGTGCCAAATGTGCAAGATTTCTTTTCCTGTGATCCACGAGATCAAACTTGTAAAGAGAGTTTGTCATTGTTAAACCACAACGTGACATCTATCTGAGGTCCATTAGATTATCTCCCTGGAGAAGGCCCCTGACTGCAGTTGCCTCTACATTGACCCTTCTGAACTCAAAACTTTTAGATGAAAACAATGCCCATTTTCACTTAACTGCAGTTAGGAAAACTTCTTCAGTTTGTGGAATAGTATAAATAGCTAAATTATTTAGAATTAATTCAGGCAATCAGACAGGGAATGTCCCTGGAAACATGAGTGCAGAATACAACTGTGTCTGAAGGCACAATTACCCAAAAAAAGGTGAATATAATTACCTCCACATGCACAATTAGATCTTGCTAACTTAACCTTAGAAATTTTAAACCCAGGCTTCACCCCCAGGAAGTCTCCCAGAGACCATCATCACGGCCTGACTCTTTGGGACTGGAACCTCCCGGACTCGCAGAGTGGTCTGGGCTGTTTGGATTGAAAGTCTACAGAGACCTGCATCTCGGCCTGACTTTTTGGGACTGGTAGGCCCCCCCTTCATCCGCAGCGAACTTCCCGGAGACCAGAGACCGGCATCTGGGCCAGGTCTGTTTGGGCTGATAGCCCCACCCATCACCCCCAGGAAATCTCCCAGAGACCAGCATCACGGCCTGACTCTTTGGGACCAAAACCTCCCGGACCCACAGAGAGGCCTGGACTGTTTGGATTGGGAATTTTGCAGAGACTGGCATCTTGGCCAGGTCTGTTTGGAACCGGGAACTTTGCAGAAACCAGCATTTTGGCCTGACTCTTTGGGACCTGTAGGCCCACCCTTCACTCACAGGGAACCTCTTGGATACCTGCCAGGGAAAATGTACAGTGGCCTGGCCTGCCTGAGATTCCACAGGCTCTGGGTTGACCACACCCAGCATTCGCCTTACAACTTAGGGAGCCAGGAGCCCACAGAAAGCATTTAGAACCCTGTGAGGAAACCAAGAGCCTGGGGAGGAGCCACTGCCCCTCCAGGAACAGAGGGTGCAGAAGGTGATTCACCACATATGCAGAGAAAGCATTGGAACACCGCTCAAAGCAAGGAAATATACAAAAATGACAAAAGTTAAGACCAAAAGGCACACTCAAAGCTCTAGCCCTCCCCAATAAAGCTTAGAAGCCATGTCCATAGAAGAAAAAAGAAACCATACACCTGAAATGTCTGAAATGATATAAAATGATATTAATATGCAAATAGGGAAAGCTATGGAGAAACTCAAATCAGAAATACTTGCCCAGGTAAAAGAAGAATTGATAAAAATAGTGAAAGAAATAGTGAACGCATCTAGTGAAAACACAGCTAAAAAATTAGAGGAACAAAGTAAACAGATAGAATCCCTGAAAGAACAATAAAAGAAACAAACAGAATGCATAAAGCAGATTCAAAGAGATATACAGGAAATCAAAAATTCTATTGAAAGCTGTAAAAACCACCTCAATGAAAGTGAAGATAGAATTTCAGATCTCAAAGATAAGATTGCAGCCAGTGAGCAGGAAAGACAAGATCTTTTAAAAATAATAAAGAATCAGGAAATAACAATTCAACACCTGCAAGATGATGCAAAGAAAAATACCAGAAGATTAATAGGGATAAATGAATAAGAAGGGGACAGCCCAAATGATATCAAGAAGATATTTACAGATGTAATAGCTGAAAACTTCCCAAACATGAGAAGAGAAACTGATATCTGGATAAGTGAAGCATATAGAACTCCAAACAGCAATAACCAAAATAAAACTACACCCAGACACATAAAAATCACCATCCCAGAAATCCAACATAAGAATAGAATACTAAAAACAGAGAGAAAAGAGAGATCACCTATAAAGAAAAACCAATCAGAATTATGGCAGACTTCTCAACACAAACAATGAAATCAAGAAGAGCATGGAGTGAAGTATTTCAGATCCTAAAGGAAAACCATTTCCAACCCAGACTGACATACCCTGCAAAACTGTCCTTCAAAATGGATGGAGAAAAAAGATGTTTCCATGACAAAGAACAGATGAAGAACATCATGAACACCAAACCAACCCTACAAAGAATACTGAAAGACATTCTAGATACACACTGAATAAAACCACCAAGCAAGGCAGACAATTAAACAGAATGGAAAATTAAAGACAAAACAGAAGAAAGATAACATGTCAACAATAAACCAATATATATCAGCTACAACCATTAATGTAAATGTCCTCAACTCACCAATCAAAAGAAACAGAGTGGCAGAATGGATCAAGAAAAAACATCCAACCATGTGCTGTCTAGAAGAAACCCATCTAACCCAAAAGGACACTCATAGACTGAAAGTCAAGGGATGGAAAACAATACTTCATGCAACAGGAAACCAAAAAAAAAAAAGCAGGAGAGGCAATCCTGCTTGCAGACAAGGTGAATTTCAAACCAAGAATGATCTTAAGAGATAAAGAAGGTCACTACATACTAGTTAGGGGAAAACTTCAAGAGGAAGAGATAACAATCTTAAATATATATGCACCAAATTCCAGAGCACCCAGCTATATAAAGCAAATACTAACAGAAATGAAAAACCAAATAAGCAATAATACAATTATAACAGGGACTTTAACACACCACTGACCCAAAGGGACAGATCAACTAGACAGAAAATCAGCAAAGACATAACAGAACTGAATCACACCTGTGAACAAATGGACTTGATAGATGTATACAGAGTGTTCCATCCAACAACATCAGAATACACCTTCTTCTCAGCAGTACATGGGACATTCCCTAAAATAGACCATATACTAGCCCACACAACATATTTAAGTAAATGCAAAAGAATTGAAATTATCCCATGCATGTTATCGGATCATAATGTTGTGAAACTAGAAATTAATGATAAAAGAAATTGCAAAAAAACCTACAAACACATGGAAACTGAATATACACTCTTGAGCAATCAGTGTGTCACAGAGGAAATTAAAGAAGAAATTAAACAATATCTACAAGTAAATGAAAATACAGACACAACTTACCGGATTTTGTGGGATTCAATGAAAGCAGTCCAGAGAGGAAAATTTATTGCATTGAGTTCCCACATCAGGAAGACAGAACAAACACAAATAAACAACCTGATGCTACGACTCAAACATCTAGAAAAAGAAGAGCAAGCCAAGCCCAAAGCCAAAAGAAGGGAGGAAATTATAAAGATCATAGCAGAAATTAATGCAATAGAGACTAAGAAAACAGTACAAAGGTTCAATGAATCAAAGAGTTGGTTCTTTGAAAGAATAAATAAAATTGATAAGCCCCTGGCCAACCTTATTAAAAAAAGGAAAGAAAAAACTGAAATTCATGCAATAAGAAATGAAAAAGGTGAAATTACTACAGCCTCGGTGGAAATACAGATCATCAACACCTACTTTGAAAACCTCTACTCTCATAGGTTCGATAACACTGGAGAAATAGACAAATTCCTAGATCTATATGAACTACCAAAGCTGGATCACGAAGAGGTAAAACTACTGAATAACCCAATTTCTATAACTGAAATTGAAAATGTAATTAAGTCCTTGCCTACAAAGAAGAGTCCAGGCCCAGATGGATTCACTGCAGAATTCTACAGAAAATACAAAGAAGATGTAATTCCAACACTCCTGAAACTCTTCAATGAAATGTAAAGGGAAGCAATTCTTCCTAAGTCATTCCTGGAAGCAAATATCACTCTAGTACCAAAACAAGAGAAAGACTCATCTGAAAAAAAGAGCTATAGGCCAATCTCCCTAATGAACATAGAAGCAAAAATTCTCAATAAAATATTGGCAAACAGGATGCAGCAAATTATAAAGAAGATTATACACCATGACCAATTAGGATTCATCCCAGGAATGCAGGGATGGTTAAACATACGCAAAACAATAAATGTAATCCACCATATCAATAGAGCCAAAAGGAAGAACCACATGATCATCTCTATAGATGCAGAAAAAGCTTTTCATAAAGTCCAACACTCATTCATGATAAGAACCTTACAGATAATTGGAATAGATAGTCTTTATCTTAATACGGTAAAGGCCATGTATGACACACCAACAGCCAGCATCATATTGAATGGTCAAGAATTGAAAGCCTTTACCTTAAAATCAGGCACAATATAGGCATGTCCATTGTCACCACTGCTATTCAACATAGTACTTGAAATACTAGCCAAAGCAATAAGACAGGAAACAGAAATAAAAGGAGTAAAGTCAGGAAAAGAGGAAGTTATATTAGTATTATTTGCAGATGACATGATAGTTTACATAGAAGAACACCAAAACTCTATTGAAAGACTCCTAAATATAATTAACAAATTCATCAAGGTAGCCAGATACAAAGTTAATAGACAGAAATCAATAACATTTGTATACGCTAACAACAAAAGTATTGAGAGAGCAATAAGAGAAGCTACACCCTTTACACTAGCATCCAAAAAAATGAAATACTTAGGAATTAATCTCATGAAAGAAGTAAGAGCTATACAGTGAAAATTATAATACCCTGAAAAAGGAAACCGAGGAGGACCGCAGAAAATGGAAAGACATCCCCTGTTCATGGATAGGAAGAACAAACATTGTAAAAATGGCCATTCTCCCAAAATTACTATACAGATTCAATGCCATCCCAATCAAAATACCACTATCATACCTCATAGATCTAGAGAAATCACTCCTAAAATTCATCTGGAACCAGAAGACACCAAGAATAGCAAAGGGAATTCTAAGCAACAAAGGCAAGGCAGGAGGCATCACAATCCCCCGACTTGAAATTATACTACAAAGCTACAGTGATAATGTCAGTATGGTACTGGAATAGAAACAAACACAAGGATCAGTGTAATAGATTGGAAGATACAACCACAACCGCAAACTCACTCAACCACCTTATCTTTGATAAAGGGGCCAAACATGCTTGCTGGAAGAATGACAGTCTCTTTAACAAATGGTGCTGGAAAAATTGGCTGTCCATATGCAGAAGACTAAAACTAGACCCGTGTCTATCACCATATGCTCAACTAAAATCTAAATGCATCAAAGATCTAAATATTAAAACAGAAACACTAAAACTGCTGGAAGACAAAGCAGGCAAAAATCTCAAAGATATAGGGGTGGGAAGAGAATTCATGAACAAGAACCAAAGTACACGGGAAGTACTTCCCAGAATCAATAACTGGGACCACATCTTATTAAAGAGTTTCTGCATGTCAAAAGAGGTTTTCAGCATAGTGAAAAGAAAACCCAGAAATTGGGAAAAAATCTTCATGGACCTTCCCTCAGACAAAGGACTTCTGTCTAGAACTTATAAAGAATTAAAAAAAAATCAGACCCTCGAATTTCAAAGACCTGATCCAAACATGGGCATCTGAAATGAATACACAGTTCTCAGATAAAGAAATACGAATGGCAAATAAATACATGAAAAAATGTTCATCATCATTAGTCATGAGAGAAATGCAAATTAAAACCACACTGAGATTCCATCTCACTCCAGAAAGAATGGCCAAGATAGAAAACACTACCAACAACAAGTGTTGGAGAGGCTGGGGGAAAAAGGAACTCTTCTACACTTTTGGTGGGAGTGTAGACTGGTGCAACCACTGTGGAGGTCTGTCTGGAGTTTCCTCAAAAGGGTTTGTTTGGAAGTCCCATTTGACCCAGCTATTCTGCTTCTAGGCATATTCCCAGAAGAACTGAAAATATCATATCACAGTGATATATATGCACCCATGTGTATAGCAGCACAATTTGTAATAGCCAGATCTTGGAAACAACCTAAGTGCCCATCAACTGAGGAATGGATAAAAAAGTTGTGGCATTTTTATACAATGGAGTACTACTCAGCTATAAAGAGTGATCACATCGAGATATTTATAAATAAATGGACACGACTTGAGACCATTCTCTTTAGCGAAATAAACCAAACTCACAAGGGTAAATACCATATAGTCTCCCTAGTATGAGATTTGATAAGAGTACATAAGACTTTATGGTAAGCATGAGTTCCCATCTCATAGCTTTGAAGTCTTTCAAAATTTTCAATCATCAGTTGGAATGGTTTTATCCTGTTTTGTTTTACTATATCATGCGTGTTTGTATGAACAGTTGTTTTGAAGAAAAGAAAACATTATGACAGCTATTTCTGATTTAATATCATCCTTCTTAGAAGTCCTACCATGCTATTTTTGTTCTACTACTGTTGATTCTATCTTTCACATTGTGTCTTATTGGAATTTGAATATGTGTGATAATTTAAACAAAATTTTTTTATCAAAAATGAGATATTATAGTACCCATTGATCAGTTTCTTTTAATTGTTTCAGAAAGCCCCGTAATTCTTTCACTATATGCATGGCTTTATACTATTGTGTTATGTTTGATATTATTGTATTTGAAACTATGCTCAACTATAGCAGAGTAAGAGATATGGTGTTAGCTACTGTTCATGTCCAATTGTCTTAATGTAAAGTACTGTGTTGCCTATGTTGTCCTGTTCTGATCTGCTTTGTACTGCCCCCTTTTGTTTTAGTCTCTTTCAAATAAAAAAAGAAATTCTCTTTCAAATAAAAAAAAATTAATCCCAGTTGCAGATAGTAAATACCCTCTATCAGCTTCAGTGGCAAAGGAACAATTCTGAAGAATTTTTCAAATCTTATACGACATCCAAACATGGATGTGGGATGACTCAGTGCAGTTAATAAAATGGTCTTAAGGGTATGCTTGCATGATAACAGCCAATGTAATACTATTTTTGCTGCACTCACCAAACATGTGATCATAGAGAGAAGAACACCCAAGCCCTATATTCGAGCCTGCTCCTGTCAGGCTGTCCAGTGCAAGTATTCTCTAAGATGACCCTGGAGAAAATCCTGACACCACAAGTACTGTGATCCACATGAGTTACAAATCCCATGAAATGGAGACAACTAAAGAAGACAATGCAGGAGGTTTGCATGCAGATAACATGACAGGATATCCCACAAACTTGTGAGAATGTTTGTTGTTATGATTTTCATTATAGCCTGTACACTATTTGAATAACTGTAATTAAAATAGCAAAAGAGGGAAATATTTGTGACCACAAATTCACAAAGGCTAGTTTTACATACTTCCCTAAGGGATAAACAGAGTCTTAAATATTTTGGCACTAATCTTTCAAAATTTCCTATTATCTCATTAAGAGTGAAACATCATCTCCTACCTACTATAACTAAAACTAAGACTATTAAGACTGTCTAACACTGCTCAATGCCCTCTGGGACAAGATCCTCATTAGTTAAAAATCACCACCACCTTCTAAGATATCTGATAATTCCTTTCCCAATCAATAAGTGCTGACATTCTGTCCACCTCACGACCTTTTTTCCCCCATGAACAGTCATTCCAGATCCTCTTTGCTTGCTTTGTCTCTTGATCTTTCTCTTTTATCATGTGTCATGATACCTCACAGAAGATTGGAGGTTCACTGTAGGGGCCCTCACTATTATTACATATCTTCTTTATTTCAAACAATAAAGAAAACATGCAACACAAAATCTGTTTACTTACTGAATTCCATGGGTTTTACATCCGTATTTTACATGAACTTCCTTGAGTTTCACACATTACAAAGTCAAAACACTAAGTTGAAAACAATGGATGCAACGTAGATGAGTTTTGTGAGTAAGAAGTTAGTCACTTCATCTGAAGATCTAAATGAGTAACTTTCAAACATGTTTTTTTGCATTTCTCAGAGAAATATTATAGTTTTGGATGTCTCAAGAAATAGAGAAAATAAAAATGTCAAAGTAAAATTGAGACAGAATTTCTTGACATAACTCTCTTGTTGCCAATGCTTAGTTAAAAGAAAAAAAAAACTGAAGCAAAAGCTTAAGTGTCATTTTATTAATTCTATTTTAAATACAGTCAGAAATCAAACACTAAGAGCCTGAATAAAGCTGTCTGCCACTTGTCTGGGTCTGATTTCACAAAACTTCCATTTATTTCATATTGGCTGCCATTTCTGACCACCTAATTAGGGTTAACAAGAAATTGTGTCTTCTATTATTACTACTCTGGACCGTCTGTATATCTGTTTCCTTGGTCTTCATGGCATTGAGGACATTGTTGATCTTCCTTATGGTTACTGCTTAAGCAAAGCTATGGTTATTCATGAAAACTAGTGAAATCTCTCCTTTCCTCTGTTTCTGTGACACTTTGACAGCTTCCCCGCCTTTTCCACCTGTCAGTGGCACCACGTTCAATTTCTATTTAACCATTAAAGTCATAATCACAAAATTGTCTTTCTACGGGATGCATCTGATTTTTCTTGAAAATTACTCACATTCTGGTATAAAGCTTCCAAAAGAATTCTGCTTCACAAACTTTACTTCAATTTGGCAACTTTTACCTCTTAATAGTGAGAGAATATCCAAATGTTTGGCCTTCAGGTGGAAAACTGCATGCACATATGCACACATACGTAGTCACAATTGAAAAATAGGAAAAAAGAGTGCCTCTCAAAAATTTCTTGAAGCTGTTGGTTCATTCTGCTAACTATTTAAAATTAAACTGAAGTGACATTTACTAAAAATATTATAAGTAATAGAATTTAGATATACAAAGATCAGTATGTCATATATCCAACCACAGGGGGCATATTTAGTTTTATAACATCTCAGAATACAAACTGTTTGATCAAAGAGGTAACAAATAATTGGAAGTGGTATTTTTGTCTTAATATAACTATTCCTCAGACAAATAATTAGTGTAAAATGATATACTTTCCTGATTTATTAAGTGATTTTTTTTGGTTTGCCTATTCTAAAAGATAATCTTTTCCAACTAATTATTAAATATCAACCACAGTATACCTGAAATACTATTTTCTTCATTGTGAAATGTTTGTTTTCTGTGAGCAATTTCACCAGAAATTTAAGTTTCATTTGAAAAATAGAGAATTGTTTTAACAATTTAAAACAATTAAATTAGTTATATTAATTATTATTTTTCACATACTAAAAGCACATGTCACGTTAAACCACCTTAACCTACTGCTTTCTATGTGTCTAATTGATAGCACTTATCACTGATAGTAACTCACACAAGAAGTGAGCCTAAAGTAAATAGCAAATGACAGTGACTGTTGATGTTAAGTAAATACTATGATGTTTAATGGGGGTACAGTAATACATGAAAAAAGAATGTAAAGGCCTGTGAAATAATTTGAATAAAATAAAATCTCAAGCTTTCTCTAAATCACCGATTGAATTCTAGTATCTATAAAAATTATAATTAAATTATTCACTCTTGTTTTTATTTTTCCTGCTTTCCATTCTAGCTATTCCTATATAATCATTCACCAGATTCCATTCAAAGATATGCTCCTATGGATGAACATTTCCCAACAGACTTCTTTCTTACCTAGATAGGTTTTCCAAACTGAAATTCTCAGAGCAAATTTCTCAAATGGTTTTCAAAGACATATCATTATCAGTACTTTTGGTTAGAAAAAGTAAACTATTTCACATTTTAATGTCAGTTTACTTCAAATAAAATCAGCACTATTAAAGGAATTTTTTCCCTCCCTCCTCTCTCTTTTCTGTTCATCTTTCTCTATTCATTCACACACACGGGCACAATCACATGCATGCACACACAAGCACACACAAGCACAGTGCTAGAAAAAAATGGTAAATGTTTAAATTTCAAAACCTTACAAGAGAAACTATGCATTGATCAGAAAAAATGGTATACGTGTTTTGGCAGACAGCAGGAGTGTTTTGAGTGACATTAATGGGAATTTGTCTTTTGCATTTTTACTTAGTCATTCGCTGTATTTTATCTTCATCTCACATTGATCAATTTTGGTCAAATAAAAATATTATTGTGGGTCTTTATCCAACTTATTTGTCAAATTGGGTAACACAAAAATTCTGACTCTCCTGTGCAGTTAAAATGGCCATGAAAGGTCAACACTCTGAATTGACTCAGTACATGGAGACCGTGATGATAGAGTGAGTATAGCAGCTGACAAAAGCAAACTTCCAGAACTGCTTCACAAAGTGGGAAAAATGGTTGGAAAAATGTTGTTGATACAAGGGATAGTGTTTTGACTACTGTTAATGGTAATGTGTCTCTCACTGTAATACACATATAGATATACACACACATATAATATATTGACCTTATTTTTGAGCATGTTATATATAATATATTATATTACAAATATACATATATATTATACATACATACATACATATATAATATACATATTACATAGCACATACATATGTGTGTGCGTGTGTTCCTATATATATTCTATATATTCTACAGAATATATATATATATATATATATATAAGCCATTGATGCGATACTAGTATCTGTATTCAGTTCCCTTATTTTTTATTCAGATATGCTCATTAGAAAGATCACTCTGGCTTCAGTGTGCAAAAAGAACTGGCAATGTGCCAGAAAAGATATACAGAGAGTATTTATAAGTGCAGAAGACAGTGATGAAAGGATATCTTTAGTAGAGTTGAGGCTCAATACTAGTATACTTGAATCCCAAATATTAAACTGTAAGACTAGTAACTCTTTTTTGTTAAACTAAATAAAGAACATGATGCTAAACTGTATCCCTTAACATTTGTATTAAAATTTACAATAACATTAAAATAATATAATCTTCATTAAACAAATATCAGTTTCAAAATGAGTGTAAATGACAAGCATTATGTATAGTAATAGAGGGAAAATAAAGTTCCAATCACAAGCGTAAGGACTTTAGGCAGTCACTAAAATTGATCTTTATGTAAGCTATAATTGACAGAAAAGTGAATAAGAATAATTACAATGATTAAATTATATATCTATATAAATATGGCCCTTATATTAACATGAACAAAATACATTGCCGTGTTACAATGACTGGAATTTGAGTGCTATAGAAGAGAACTAAAATTTGAAAAAAAATTAATCAGTTTCATAAAATACCCAATAAGGCCAATGGAAAATAAGAATGGACATATAGTACAAAATAGAAAGATAATGAAAATGTGTATTCACTTTGTATTTATGGATATGTCTAAACAATGAAATGTATTGAGACTGGAAGGACAGGATAGAAAGGAATATACTGATAGAACAATAAAGTGATAAATTTATGAGTTATACTCTAAATAGTACACAATTTTGCACGTCAGTCTACTCTTTTCAACAGTGGAAACCAATTAAAGTCTAATTATAAGTATACTTTTAAGTCACTTGTAATCTTAAATTTAGTATGATGTGTTAACAGTCTTAGGGGGACAGAACCATAATTTTGACAAACTTTACTATATGTAATGTAAAGTATGTAAATTAAGATTTGAGTTAATTCCCATTAAATATAGCCCTTTAGATATAATTTATTATCAATCTATTATAAACACAGTCTAATATTCTACTGAATTTATGACTTATGCTTTGTTCTATATTGGCTCAATATTTCTAATAGGTTAATCTGCAACCAAATATCTTCTTTTTTAAAGTTCCTTGTTACAGCAAGGATATATATTGTCTGTATGGAGGTACTTTATCATATTGTGTTTTGTATAAATCAAATCAAGTTTCAATTGAGAGAAAACGCACTGAGTATCTTTGAGATTTGGAAAAGTGCTAAAATTTGAAAAAGAACTAATCAGTTTCATTCACATCTGCCCTTGCAAATATGTCTTTTTTTAAAACATTCATCCTATATTAAATCTGGTGACCTCAGATTGTCTAGAGTCTCAAAAGAAGAATTACACTGATTTTATTGTTTTAAGAATTGGAGATGTTTGTTCAGTGTTGACAGTGTATCTAAAAGTATATATTTACACTGTGTTTCATTTGTTTTGTGACTTATTAGTCCTGTTGTTTTTCTTTAAATAAGACAATTACCTTTACAATGACTTTGGAGATGATAAAATGAATTATATGCTAGCAAAATAAAAGGGAAATGGAGGGGAGGGTAAATAGAAATGAAATATATTATGCATATATAACAGTTCCTTAAAATTATGCATATGCTCAGCATGTACTAGAAATGAACCAATAAGAACTAAATTTAAAAATAACTAAAACATGAGCATTCATTCATATTAACTTAATGTGGTTATATAAAACAAAAAAGAATTAGACTTATCAATATATGGTTCCAGAATGAATTTGGGTTACCACAACAAGGAAGTCTATCAAAAAGTTCCAGGTACTATAATGGGTTAAATGCCTATAGACGTGTTGAGACTTCTCCTTCATTGTCCTCCATACATTTTCTATCTCTTTCCTCTATAAACTAAGAATGTTCAGCTTATACTATCTCATTCTGTTTTTTTTTTCTTTGAAGAAACTACTGATAATGTCTGGTACCTATAAGCACAATGAGGAACTTACAGCACTTTAACATCTCAGATTTTTAAAAATTTTATTTAGAAAGAAAATAAAACAACCAAACAGAACAGCAAAAAGAGTAGCATCAATACAGAATTCCAAAGGAAAAAAAAAACAAAGGAACAAAAACACCCCACTAAGAAATCACTAGTTGATTTTACATACTGTCATCTTGGAAATAGTTTTTCAAGTTACAAAATTGAAGCATATAAAGTAGACATTCAAGCAGTGAGACTGTTAACAGTTCTGCTCAACAATCTAACAAAAACAGTAATATGGTTTTCTATCTTCCGCACTTAAATATTCATGCAGTTATATCCTTTAGAGCACTTTCTTTTGCTCTCACATCTCAGTTTCTTCTAAGGCTTGCATATGTCACAGTTGTCTAAACTTGCACTGAGGATTCTTAACTAGTTACTCTATCAGCTATTATAGAGATTGATGCAATGTCCATTAGGCTTCATTGATGCATAGATGTGCTTCACTCAGAAATAATGTTGGAGATACAGGCAAGCAGATTTGTTAACTGTAGTGGAGTGTCAGCTATGGTTACATCTTATTGTCTGAGGACACATTGTACATAATGATTTAAGTATTGTTTCAGTCCATCTCACTTTCAATTACCTTTTTTTGACAGTGACAAGATTTATTGAAGAGCTTGTAATGAATATGGGGATGACAGAGCAAAAAACTTAAAGTGTGCAAGGTCCTCCATTTGTCCAGAGGACCATGATTCAAGTTGTATTTAATCCTGCACACATCAGTTATGAGGCACTTCTCTGCCTCCATATCTTCAATTTCATCTCCACTGAACTTGGTAAAGCTCTACTTTTTTGAGGTATGGGTTTTCTGATTGCCAAGGAGTTCGACATTGATCAAGAGTGTTATCTTGATCATATTTTCCTTTTTTCTGCAGATTGGTGCACACAAACATGATGACTTGTTCAATGTCAATCCTTGTTACTGTGCCCTATGGATTGCTACATTACCTCACATACCTTTCTGGAGCCTACGTTTAAGAAGGCACAAGGTCAAATAGACACCCATCAAGAATCAGTGTATTCATGGTCCCTTAAAGTAACCCATAGGAATGACAGGCGACATACACTCCTGAGAGAGTTGTTGTTTGCAGCTGTTGTACATTGAGAACCCACCAGCAAAGTAAAATATCATTTTTGTTTCAAATGTATGCTTGTATATGCATTTATGAAATTAAGAAATTTAGCATAGAATTCTCATTGAGCTGCATTTAGCGTACATATATTATGTATTATAATCCTTGTGAGATAAGGATTTAATTGACATTATATATGATGGTTATTACAATTTGTAAGACACATTGAGGACAATTTTGACATACAAGTCCCAGAACTTACAAAGGAAATTGGGAGAGAACCTGTTTAACAGAACTTAAGTTTGGTTTGTGAGGGTCTCTTTGATTTGATTATGTAGTGTTGTCCAAGCATAATAATTTAGTTGTGGCCTTAATTCTCAATAACCAACAAATATACCTTTTCCTAAAATAGATAAATATATTTGCAAATCTTATAGGGTACTTATAAAGAAGTGAGGCCTAATACATTTCATATGAAGAAATTTATTAATCAACCCATGGATATAGCATATTTTAAAGTTTACCAACAAAGTTTTTTTTATTTAAAAAAGAGAAGTCAGGAAAGAACCAAAAACAAATGGCATAAACAACAACAACAAATTCAAAACAATATCAATATAGGTTTTCACAAAGAAATTTAACAGAACTCTACTCCCAGGCAGTAGGAACACGCCCTGCATTTGAGGCAACCACAGGACACATGACAGGGACAAGTGGGCCTAACTGGACTATGCTCAACATCCTCCAGGAAGCAAGCAAGGCATGGAATCCACCCCTGGGCACTGACTGTGTGCGTTCTGGCAGCAGAATCCCAGCAAGCACTGAGCAAACTTGGAACTCTGCTCCCATGCAGTAAGACCATGACCTGCATCTGAGGCAACCCCAGGACACAAGAGAGGGACCAGCGGGCCTAACCAGACTAATCTCAGCAAACTCCAGGCAGTGAGCATGGACTGGAATCCACCCCTGGGCCCTGACTTCTCATGCTCTGGCAGTGAAATCTCAGTATGCACTGGGCAAACTTGGAAGTCCACTCCCAGGCAGTAAGATTACAGCCTGCATATGAGGCCACACGAGAGGGACCAGTGTGCTTAACCAGACTACACTCAGCGAACACTAAGCAGTGAGCAGGGCCCAGAGTCCACCGCAGGGCCGTGAACTCACGTGCTCATGCAGATTCCCAGCTCACAGGGCAAAATTGGAACTTGGCTCCTAGAGGAACCTTGGACTACAGCAGATTAACTGTGCTAGCTAGAAGGAAGAATAAGTGACTGCATCACCAAAACAGAAGATCTCGGACAGGGATTTAGCTCAGTGGCTTAAGCGCCTGCCTGGCAAGCACGAGGTCGTGAGTTCAATCCCTGTTACCAAAAAGAAAAAAAAAAAAGATCTCAGCTGGCTCAAGGGAGGGTGGTGAGTATGCTTCTAAAATAGAGGTGTACAGTAGGTAAATAGGGCCAGTAGTAAAGCTCCCTGCAACTAACTGTAAGACCTTTGTAAGTCTGACAAGAGTGAGGGTGACCCCTTCCTACACACAGAAAACATCAGGCAGAGAGAGGAGTGTTCTGAGGACTCCCCCAACTTGAAGAACATCAAAAGGGCTTATGAGACACACAGGCATACAATAGGGACACAGTAGGACCTCAGTAGACAAAAACACTAAAGAGAGGGAGATTTGATGACCTGGAATAACCTGAAAATAAAGTACTAGTAGAAACTAAAAGTTGACCTAAATCAATAATACTAGGCTTGTCAGTCCAGGAAGAATACAGGACTCACCCAACTGGCCCTGCATCAGGAAGTCAGGTGACTTGGCAACCAGGAATTGGAAAAACATCAATCTTAGAGTAGGACACCAACATACACACTGCCAACGGTTGACACTAGTGAGTTTGAAGGACCAAACACTAACTTGAAATGGGAAAATAGCAAAATGAAAAACCAAAATGCAATTTCAAACATGTAGTCAACCAGGAGCAAGTGCAGGAGACACTGAATTAGAGGACTCCAAAAGTAACACAATAGATATCTCTGAAAAGATAGCAAATGAAATAAATAAAACCTCAATGAGGCCATAGGGGAAATCAATTTAGAAGTACTCTCCCATTTAAAGATAGAAGTAACAACCTTAGTAAAGGAGTTGATGAGCACAGCTTAAGAAGAAATAGAGAAAAAAAGTACAGGACCATGGGAAAATGATTGAAATCTTGAATGAACAATAAAGAAAACAAGCAGAATTCATGAAGCAAACTGAAAGAGATATCCAAGAAACAAAAAATTATATTCAAAGCATGCAAAATCATGTAAATGAAGCTGAGGATAGGATTAAAGACCTTGAGGATGGGATCACAATTAGTGATAATGAAAGGACAGGACTTTTAAAAATAACAAAACAGCAAGAAGTGACAATCCAGAAGCTTCAACATGAGGCCAACAGCAACAATATAAGATTGATAGGCATTAGTGAAGACAGTGGAGTCAATACAAATGACATAACTAAAATATTCAAGGAAATAATAGGAGAAAATTTCCCAAAAATGGGGAAAAATCTGATATGCAGATAATTGAGGCATATGGAATGCAAAATAGTCACAACCCACATAAATCTACACCCAGACACATAATACTTGAGATCTCAGACATACAACATAAAAACAGAATAGTAAAAGCTGTTAGAGAAAAGACGCAAGTCACCTACCCAGAAAAGCCCATTAGAATCACAGCAGACTTTTCAGTACAAACCCCCAAGTCAAGACGTGCTTGGAATGAGATATTTCCAGCCCTGAAAGAAAACAACTTTCAACCCAGACTAATGTATCCAGCAAAACTTTAATTCAAATTATATGGAGAAACAAGATACTTCCATGACAAAGAACAACTGAAGAAATTCATGTCCACCAAACCAACCCTAGAAAGAGTATTGAAAGACAATAACAGACAGACAAATTGTCCACAATCCCTAGAACAACAGAAAGAAACCACCAGGTAGGACAAGCAAATAAATAAAGGTGAAAAGCATAAAGCAAACAATTGGAACATAACATGGTGAAGTCGACCCAGTACAAATGAGTGATATCGATAAATGTAAATGGCCTCAATGCAACTATGAAAAGAAATAGATTGACAGAATGGATCAAGAAACATGATCCCACAATATTCTATACACAAGGTAAAACATATCTGACGCAAAAGGAAACTCAAATATTAAAAGTCAAAGGATGTAAATCATTGATCCATGCAACAGGAACCCAGAAAAAAGCAAGGATAAATATTCTATATATGGACAATGTGGACTTCAAACCTAAAATGATTAAAAGAGACAAAGAAGGTCACTACATACACAGAAGTAGAAAAATTCAAGAGGAAGAACTAACAATTATAAATGTATATGAACCAACCGCAGGAGTGCCCAACTATATAAGACAGATATTAATGGACATGAAAAACCAAATACACAAGAACACAATTATTACAGGAGACCTTAAAAGCCCTTTGTCACAAAGAGATAGATCAACTAGACAATAAGTCAGGAAAGAAATAAAAGAAATGAATCACACCTGTGAGCAATTAGACCTAGTATATGTTTACAGAGTATTCCACAGAACCACATCATACTATACATTCTTCTCAGCTGCACAAGAGGCATTCTCCAAAATAGAACATATATTATACCATAAAACATTCTTAAGTAAATGCAAAGGTATTGAAATTATCCCATGCATCATATCTGACAGTAGTGCAATGAAACTGGAAATTAATGGAAAAAGAAATTGCAAAGCATACATAAATACATGGAAATTATATAACAAGTTTTTGAACAACCAGTGGGCTACAGATGAAATTAAAGAAGAAATAAAGCAATACCTACAATGCAATGAATATTCAGACACAACATACTGTTGTCTGTGGGATGCAATGAAAATGGTCTTAGGAGGGAAATATATTGCAATAAATTGTCATATCAAGAAAACAGAACGAGCAAACAGAAGCAAACTAATGCTTCATGTAAAGTCTCTAGAAAAAAAGAGCAAATTAAACCCAAAGCTCATAGAAGAGAGTAAACAGTAAATATTAGAGCAGAAATCAATGCAATTGAAACTAAAAAAACAACACAAAGAACTAATGAATCAAAAAGCTGGTTTTTTTGAGAGAATAAACAAAATTGGCAAACCTCTAGCTAACCTTAAAAAGAAAAAGAAAGAAAAAACCCAAATTCATGCAATAAGGAATGAAAAGGGGGAAATTACTGCAAATTCCATGTAAATTCAAAATATCATGAATACCTACTTTAAAAATTTCTAATCACATAGAGAGGAAAACACAGAGGAAATGGACAGATTTCTAGAAACATGTGAACTAACAAACTCAATCAAGAAATTGTAGCAATTTTGAGTAACCCAATATCAGCTATTGAAATATAAAATGTAATAGAAAACTTACCAACAAAGTAAAGCCCACATACTGATGGATTCACAGCTAAATTCTACAAGAAATTTAGAGAAGAGTTGATGCCAATAGCCTTAAATTCTTCAATAAAGTTGAAAAAAAGCAATCCTCTCTAAATTATTCCAGGAGGCAAGTACTACTCTGATTTAAAAAAAAGTAGCGAGAGACCCAACCAAAAAGGAGAACTATAAGACAATTTCATCATGAACATCTATGCAAAGGTTCTCAAATAAAATACTGCCAAACAGAAAGCAGCAAATCATCAAGAAGGTTACACATCCTGATAAATTGGGGTTCATTGCACGAACGCAGGGATGGTTTATCATATGCAAATAAATAAATGTGATACACCACATCAACAGAGCCAAAAACAAAACCACATGGTCATCTCAATAGATGCACAAAAAGCTTTCAATAAAGTCTAACACATGTTCATGATAAAAAAAACCCTTCAGAAACTCAAAATACATGGTATCTACCTCAGCCTTATAAAGGCCATCTATGACAAACCAACAACCAATATTATAATAAATGGACAAAAAGTGAAACCTTTCACTTTAAAATCAGGAACAAGGCAAGGTTGTCCAGTGTCAGCACTCCTTTTCAAATATTTTGGAAACACTAGCCAGGTCAATCAGACAAGAGAGAGAAATAAAAGGAATAAAGATGGGAAAGGAAGAAGTAAAATTATCACTATCTGCAGATGACATGATACTCTATATAGAAGACCCAAAAAAACATCATTAAAAGATTACTAGAGGTAATAAACAAAATGAGCAGTGTAGCTGATTACAAAGTCAGTGCTCAAAAATAAATGACATTCCTGTACAAAAGCAAGAATCTCACTGAGAGCACAATTATGGAAATATTGCGGTTCACAATGACATCTTAAAAAATGAAATACTTAGGAATCAACCTAATGAAGAATGTAAAATACCTATATGCTGAAAATTATGCTATTTTGAAAAAGGAGATTGAAGATGATATTATAAAATGAAAGGGTGTCCCTTCCTCTTGCCTATGAAAAACCAACATTGTGAAAATGGTCATACTCCCAAAACTGTTATACAGATTTAAATAATTCCAATCAATATACCATTCACATACCACACATATCTAGAGAAAACACTCCTAAAATTCACTTGGAACCAGAAGAAACCTAGAATAGCAAAGAAAATTCTGGACAATAAAAGTAAGACAGGAGGCATCTCAATTCCTGACCTGAAACTTTTTAGTACAACTAAAAAGCCACAGTGATAAAATCAGCATGGTCCTGGGAAAGAAATAGACCTGAGGATCAATGGAACAGATTAGAACATGCAAGTATAAGTACAAAGACACTCAGCCACCTGATATTTGACAAAGGGGCTAAACATGTTCACTGGAGGAAGGATAGCCTCTTTAATAAATGGTGTTGGAAAAATTGACTCTCCACATGCCGAAGACTGAAAACAGATCCATGCGTATCACTGTGCACAAAGCTAAAGTCTAAATGGGTCAAATATCTAAACATTAAAACAGAAACACTAAATCTACTGGAAGGTAAGGTAGGTAGAAGTATTGGATACATAGTTTCTAGGAAGGCAATTCGAGAACAAAATGCAAAAGGCACAGGAAATGCTTCAGAGCATCAACAACTATTCATATGATTGAAGTTTCTGCACGTCAAAAGAGATCACCATCAGAGTGAAAAGAAAATCCACAAAATGGGAAAGAATTTTAACCAGCAATCCCTCAGACAAAGGACTTATATCAAGAACATATAAATAATTGAAAAATATCAAGCCCCCCTCAAATTCAAAAACACTCTCCAAAAATGGGCATCTGAGATGAACACACAGTTCTGAGATGAAGATATACAAATGGCAAACAAATACATGAAGAACTGTTCACCATCACTGGTCA
>PVJX010025133.1:0-27280 GCA_004027295.1 Dolichotis patagonum | reverse complement strand
ATTGTTCATTAGGTGGCTACAGTGCAGTCCCAGGTGGCTGTCTTGAGAAACACAGATTCCGGGACATTAGTGCATAAAGATCAGGTGAAACCAACAATAGGGAAATGAAGTCCAGTCAGAGCCTTCACTAAAAGCATGCCTAGAAAGCAGCCAGGCTGGAGCTGCAAGCCAGAGCATCCCACTTCTCCACTGCCTTTCAGTAGTTCCCATAGCTTTCAACTTTTCCTATCTTTACTTTTGTTTTTGTTTGTAGTATTGCGGCTTGAACCCAAGGCCTTGTGCACGGTAGACAAATTATCACTCAGACACATCCCCAACACCTTGCCTCTACCCATTGTCTTTTCCCTTATTTAAGACAGGATTTCACTAATTTACCTGAGATAGGCTTGAATATTAAATTCTCCTGCCTCAGCCTCTTGATTAGCTGGAATCACAGGTGTATGCCATTCAGTACTGGAGCGTGTTAGGGAAGTACTCTGTCACTGATCCACACCTCAGCCTGACTTTCCTATTTTTCTCTGCAGGGTACTATGGAAAGTGAATTTACTCATGGGTTAATTGTTGAAATCAATGAACTTGTAAAAAATCAAAAAAGTCATAAGTCACAAGTGTAGGCAGTTTGGAAAATATAGAAAAGCACCCATGAGCCCCAAACCCAAATCTAATCGTTGCTGATGTGTTTCTCTATTACCTAATCTCACAAAGCATTTGATATCTGGAATGCAAGACATTTCACTTAAGAATTTGTAAAACCACTTTTTTTTTGTCATTTGGTATTATTTGAAACAACTCAGATTACTGAAAATTAATCAGTCATAAACTAGGCAACATTTTGACTAATTATGGCTGTTTATTTTCCTTTTTCTATCATAAATAATGCTGTTGTGAAGGGGAATAGTTTTTTAAAGAGGTCCCATATACTGTAGAGATGAGCATGTCACATATTGTTGTTAATAAATAAATTAATGTAGAATTCTTGATTAGTACCATGAAGATCATTAAATGATTTGATATCTTTTTATCTATCAAATTATTTATATTCAGGAAAAATTTATATATATGACCAAAAAAAATCTCTGTTTATGAACGCTCTTTACCTACTATCACTGTGTATCATTAGATGATAAGATAAAGTGATTTTCTCCTTCTTCGCTGTATTTGTAATATTATCTTCAATATACTACTTTTATTACTGGGAAAATAGTTGTTTTTTATACTCACACATCAGAGTTGAGGTCACTTCCAGGAAGAGAAAGTATAGCTAGTCTGTGTGGACTCCATTTCCTTCCTGGCAGGAAGTGTCCCAAGCATGGTAACAGACATATCTCTGTTCTTTAACTCCTTGGAGTGAGATGGTACTTTACTGTTTTGTTCAGTTTAACATAGTCTGACCTCTATGCTCAGAAAACCTCTTGGTTTTCTGAGCATATTTTTTTCCTGCTGCAATTTTCTGACTTTCAGACATCTTGATTTTTTTCCCAGAATGAATGAAAAGTCATATATTGAATCTAGCCCCCACCAGTGTTTCTCTTGATTTCACTTTTGTCTCAAATCTCAGATAATGTGATTTTTTCCAGTTATATACACATTTGTGTGTGTGCATATGCACCTAGCACACCGTATGCACCATTTCAGATGTGCAGCTCAATGGTTTTTTTTTTAAATTTTTAAAATTTTATTTTAAAAGGGAGTAAAATTAAACACAACAAAACAGAACAGGACGGGAAATAAGAAAGCATAAATTTCAAAGCTAGACAACCAGAGATCTTCATTATCTGTTGTCTCTTGTTTTCT
The DNA here is from genome assembly GCA_004027295.1 of Dolichotis patagonum. NCBI lineage: Eukaryota > Metazoa > Chordata > Mammalia > Rodentia > Caviidae > Dolichotis > Dolichotis patagonum. The sequence continues at coordinate 25,486 of PVJX010025133.1, read as the reverse complement.
TCCAAATGGTTGTCCTTATCTTTGCATATGGGAGCTCATACTAAATAACATAGCCAATCTTTTCACAAGACGTGTAGTTTACTGGCTCCCATTTGCTAGGCAGGGGGGAGAGGGACGGGGGACATGAGATGTCTGATTCTCAGCCCACATGCCGGCAGGATCACAGCTGCCCCCCCCCAAAGAGGGGCAGAGCTCTTTGTTCTCTGGGCACCCTGAGTCAACCGCACAGTGCAGGTTCCGATGCGCCAGGGTCTCTCTCCTTCAGGCTGCTGAAAGTCTGTCACACTCTCAGCCGCCTCCCAGAGAGGGGAAGAGTTCCTTGTTCTCCCGGCACCCCGAGTCAACCACACAGTGCAGGTCTGGATGCACCAGGGTCTCTCTCCTTCAAGCTGCCAAACGTCTGCCACATTCTCAGCTGCCTCCCAGAGAGGGGAGGAGCTCCTTGTTCTCCTGGCACCCCGAGTCAACCACATGGTACAGGTCCCAAGGTACCAGGGTCTCTCCCCTGTAGGCCCCCCAAAGTCCACCATACTCACCTGCTATTTCTTTCTGATGAACTGACCATTTCATTTCCAAAGTTCTGAAATGGCCAACAGACCACAGAAAGAATTCTCTTTAGGCTCCTGTTTGAAACCAGCAGCTACAGCAATCTGCTGGCCTTGCTTCAGGGCCACAGCTCAATGGTTTTTAGTATATCTACAGAGCTATGCAACTATCATGACAACCATTTTTGGAATATTTTCATTTCTTCAGAAAGAAACCCTGTATCTGTTAGCAGTCATGCCGTATTTTTCCCACCCTCTTCTTCTACTCACCCTATCCAGGACAATCCACTAATCTTTTATTCTCTATAAATTTACTTATTCTAGACTTCATTTATGTATTTATTTTTTTCATTTAGAAAGAAAAAAAACACAACCCAACAAAACAGAAAAAAGGGTAGCAACAATACAGAATTCCAAAGGGAAAAAAGAAAAGAACAAAAAAAAAACCCACTAAGAAATCACTAGTTGATATTACATACTGTCATCTTGGAAGTAGTTGTTCAAGTTACAAAATTAGAGCATATAAAGTAGACATTCAAACAGTGAGACTATTAACAGTTCTGCTCAGCAATCTAACAAAAGCAGTAATATGGTCATTTATCTTACCCACTTAAACATACATGCAGTTATATCCTTTAGAGCACTTTCTTTTGCTCTCTTTTTTACAGTAGCAATTATTCATTTTGGGTTTTATTACTCCTACAGTTCTTATTACTTTTTACACTAGAGACATAATGTGATATTTATAAATATGATTCTTTTTTTTATTTAAAGAGAAAAAGAAGAAAAAATACCCAGCAAACAAAAGAGAAAAAGGGTAGCAACAATACAGAATTCCTAAGGGAGAAAATAAAAGAACGGCAACAACAAAAACAAAAACAAAAACACTAAGAAATCGCCACTTGATAAGTTACATACTATCATCGTTGGAAACAGTTGTTCAAGTTACAAAATTAAAGCACACAAAGTAGACATCAGACATCAGACATTTAAATTAAAACAGAATAGGTGACTTTTATGACTTGTTTCTGTGACTTAGAATAGTGTTTTCAAGTTGCATTTTTGTTGTAGAATGCATTGGTATTTAATCCTTTTTTTTAAGGACCACATAATTTTCTAGTATCATGAAAATTTACCACATCTTCTATTCATCATGAGATGAACTTTTGGATTGCTTCTGTTGTTTAGCAAGTATGAATTGTTCTGATTCATATAACTGTATATTTAGTTTTTGAAGAATAGCTGGATTGTTTTTTAAAGTGGCCACACCATTTTATATTCCATTGGTAATGTAGGAAGATTTTGATTTCTCCATGTTTGCCAATACTTGTTATTATCTTTCTGATTATAGTTATTCAAAGGTTTGAAAATGGTATCTTCTTGTGGCTTCGATTTACACTTTTGTGATGGCTATTCATGATAAACATATTTTTCATGTGCTTATTGGTCACCTTTATGTCCTCTTTGGAGAAGTTTATTCTCAGTCTTGGTTTTATTTGGATAATTTGCCTTTTTGTTGAATTATAAAGGTTCTTTGTACAGTGGTGCCTTGGTTAGGCATGCTTTTGTTTGCAAACAGTTTGGTTTGCAAACAGAAGCATTTGGCAAAATTTTGTTTTTGTTTGCAAATTCTGCATCACATGACAAGCATGATCACGGCTATCTTTCCCCCACAAACATAGACGTGGCCATTTCCTCCAAAATTGTAGAACAAATTAAGTTCATGAACCGAGGCACCACTGTATATTCTACATTCAGGTCTTTTATGATATATGATTTGTAATATTCTTCCCATGCTCTTAATTGTCTTTCTGTTTTCTTGATGGTATCCATTAAAGCACAAGTTTTTAATTCTGATGGTCTAATTTTCTTTTTGTCAGTTATGCTTTTTAAAGAACTCTTTGGCTAACCCAAGGGTCAGGAAAATTTACTCCTATTTTTTCTTCTACAAGTGTTATAGTGTTTGCTCTTACTTTTAGGTTTCTGAACTACTTTGAGTTAGTTTTTGTGTGTATGATGTAAGGATGAGGTTACTATAGGGTAAATTACTTTCCGCTAAAATTAAAATGTTAAAACCTGAAGAGTTCCCTATGTGTCTATATCTGAGTTCAGGGTCTTTAGGAACTAGTTAAAGCTACCTGAGTTCACAGGGGTGGAACATTAATCAGATAGGACTGCAGTGCTGGCGAACTTTGTAGAGCTTTCAGTGATACAGACAGCCCACTACCGCACGTGTGCCACAGGTCCACCACCGGACTAGGCCTTATAAGAGGAAGCGAGAGGTCTCTTTTTCTCTTTCCCTGCCATGTGATGACACTGAGAGGAAGAAGCTATCTGCAAGTCAGGAAGGGAGCCCTCACCAGAACCCATCTTGTTGGCATCCTGATCCAGAACTAGCAGAAAATAAATAGCTATTGTTTAAGTGCCCCTCAACAGTGAAATAAATAACCCCACTCCCCACTGTGTGAGCAGATCGGGACACTTCAGAGTTTTGATCTGAGGCTTTGTCCATGGTAAGCACGAACTTTTGAATCTCCCCTTCTTTTCCAGCTCTTGATAGTGCCTCAGTAACCTTGCATATCTTTCTGTGGGCAAGATAATCAAGCAGTGTCAGGCAAACAGCACTTTAGCACCATGGGAAGAGTGTTGTAGTATCCTGGAGCTTTGCTGGCACTCCTGTGAGGAGGCAAGAGGGAAGGAGGATTGAAAAACTACATGTGTGTAATTAGTAACAATTTTACTTTTAAACCTGTGAGTTTGTATTAGAACCCTAAATCCCAGCCAAAGAAAGAAAGGTTTGTCTATCTAGTTGTTTGCCCTCCTAGCCATGGCCAAGTTTAGTTTTTGCTCCAAACCAACATTGAGAGAGGAAAAGGAGAGAGAGAAAAAGTAAAGACAACAAAAACTCCTTTTGCTTCCCCAAGCACACAATGGAGTCATTGATCTGAGAACAAGTTTGTTCAATTGCTTGCTTTACCTTGCTCCTGGTGAAAAACACAAAACCTCCTATGAAAACATGACTTGTGGGAAAAGGTGTGATGACTCTAAAAAGCTTTTCTTTGTTTCTGTGCACACTGTAACTTCACAGAGTTTTATTTGTGTAGCGAGTAGGATGCAGAGTTAAAAGTCAGGTCTGGCTAAGTTACGGACACAGCCTGTGCCTGGGAAGACTCAGAAGTCTTGTGCAGGTACCCATAGGAAAAATGGGCACAGGGATTCCTCCTCATGCTTTCCTGAGTACACTTCCCTGAACCCCCTGGAGATACAAAAGTAAGAGGCATGCTTCTGCCTCATTTTCTACACTCTGGATTCAGCAGAGGACAGGGAAGCCAAATCAAGGTTGATGCTTCTGTGCGTGCCCAGCTAGCAATATGGCCAAACATCCCCAGTGAGAGTGGCAGTTTGAAAGTGGATCTTCTTTTGATGAGTTCAAAGCTGAGATAAAATTTGCCCAGAGCTTCCCCCTGCCCCCAAGTGTTTCAGTGTCATAGAATTTCAGATTTTCAGATACTATATGTATTGGCATCTTCAAGGAAGAAAGCAAGGATAGGAACAGCCCTGATGGAATCTGACCCCTCTTTACAGTGGGGACATCCTAGTTAATGCCACACTTGCTCAGTTACTTTGCATTGTTAACAGTGCCTTTCTGGAGTCTGCTACTGCGTTGGGTCACAGACTGCTGCTGCAACCATCTCCTGCTTGATAGGATTTAGTGGACCTTTTTTGTCTGTGTGTATCCTGCTGTTAACCATAAACAACTACTTGTTGAATTCAACTCTTTCTATTGTTTTAGGAGACAGGAAGAGACCTTAGGGTCAGAGAATATTACAATAGGTGTTGCTGGAGCAGTTTCCCTAAGTTAAGGTACTGGACTGGAGGTTTCCATAGCAACCTGTACATGCCTCTCACCCATGAGTCAACCTTGCAAACTTTCTGGTCTCAACAGGTACCAATCCCAGGGCCTGATAGTCCCTGCCATGGAAGACTTTTGCTCTCTTCCCTTAGAGTCGTGTGTGGAGATGTGGGTGAGGGGGAGATGACTTTGAAACCTTTGAATCCAGGCTAATAGGTTCTGAGGGTACCTGTCAAAAGAGGAGAGACACTCTCATTTAAATGAAATTTAGAGTTTTTCTTACGGCCATAGTTTGGGCATTTAAAGTACTGAAATGAGGATGTTCTCATGACTGAAAGTGATCCTTGTACCTAGGAGTGACCAGAGAGTTGGTATGAAATTTTGACTGGGGGCAGAGAAATAATTTGCTTAAAAGAGTAGGTTTGAAGGGAGAGTAGAAGAAAGAAAAAAAATTACGTCATGTTTGTGGCTTACTGAATATATTTCATTTACTAAAATATAAATGTTTCATTCAAATATAAAAGAGAATTTGGGATTCTCACCTGAATTGTTCTCAAGATAACTATAGTATGAAGTTATGAGTTGTAGCCCAAAATGAAGCAAGAGTGTAAAGCTGACCTACTCTAAGGGAAATCAGTTCAAGAGATGTGCAGTCAATGAGCATAAGCTTGTATTAAGATTTACTTAGCATCTACTATGTGCCAACACCATGCATCATGTCACTGTTTACAACCACCCTAGATACTCAATGTCCAGGTCTCACTCTTTAGTTGTAAAGTAGGATTCCAGCTCCACTTTCTTCCCATTGTACCTTGTTTCCACTCTAGGAGTTGCTAAAATTCTTCAAGAGCAAACAGAAATGTGCACTTAATTTTATAGACTGCTTTGCATGTGGTATGGTGGTCAAGACTAGGAACCAAATTTTTCTATTCAGATTGTGCCTCTGAGTCTTACAAACTGTGGGACCTTGAGCAAATTACCCTATCTGTGTCCTACAAAGGGAAGACATAATGGTATCTATTTTATGGGGTTGCTGTGAGATTGAAAGTGCAAAGAGTTAATTGTGAAAATTTGGATAATGGGGTTAAGATTTGGGTGTCTATTAAATGTCGATTTTTGAGAATAAAAAATTAAGTGATACTATGAATATGATATGATTGTCTGTATCATAGAGAGTGGGAGTGCAGTGCTATAGCTGCTAAGAGTAGTGATCACTGCATCCCGACCTGAAGGACCCGCTCTTCATGGCTCTTTTTTTGCTCTGCCCTTTCACTCACATTGTCCCCTGCCCGCCACTCTCTCCTCTCCTGAGCAGCATGTAAGTCTCTAGGATCTTTCCAGTTTGCTTTAAGACAGAGATTAGATCTGTATCTGCAGTGACCGATCTCTGCTCTTGTTGCTTCTCTCCCTTTTCATGTTATTTGCTTTTCTTAACAAAGGAAACTTATGACTTCTGTTCAGATTTCCTTCAGCAAAAATTTCCCCAAACATAAAGTCCTTCTCAGGAGGCCACTTGGAACAGGAATCTGGGAGCTTCCTTTTTCCATTTTTTTGGGGGGCAGCCTTTCCTGTTTGCCTATCAGGTTGAGCTGGCCTATTCTCCATCGTTCTGGGAGGAAAAGACCCTCCAGGAGGCCTCTCCAAGGCACTTGTTAGAGATGCCTCACTGTGAACTCTGATGTGCCAAGTCTGAGAAGTTGCGTTCACTCCTTACCCTACGTTTCCCACTTTTGCATTTTTCAGTTTATATCACCAGACTTAGTCTTGGTTCCAACATCATGCTAGAATTCACAAGCAAAGAACTAGCCTCCTCCCTAATTCTCATCTAGCCATCTCTGTATTCTCTGCTTCACGGTAGACAAAAATCTATATTAAGGGTGCTAAATGTGAGGGTGAGCTTCAAGGAGGCTGGCTTCGAAGTGGGCCAAGAGCTCCTTGTTAGGCAGCCAAACCACAGGCGACAGTGTTTGAAGCTGCACCAAGTGTCTGGTCAAAGCAGAGATGGTAAGATAAGAAACCTGTCTTAGAAAGTGAAAATTGGCAGAAGATGCAGTTTATTCCATGCTGAGCTGCACTTAGAGGAGAGGAGCCTGGTCTGAAAGAAGCAATGACAAGGGAGAGAAAGACCAGTTAATGAGAAGCCTGGTCTAGGTGAAGAGAGTGGTGGCAGCTGCAAAGAGGTTCCAGGGTTGATGGCACAACAAGATACTGGATTTGTATAGCTGCAAAGAGGCTTGTTAACCTGGAACAAGGAAGCCAAGCATAGAGAACACACGAGAGAAGACTTGTCTGAGAAGGGCCCAGGCCTGGCAGTGATGCATTATATATGAGATCTTGCAGGTTTGAGCTTGAGTAACACTTTGAACCTCAGCTCAACAGTTTATTTGCTTTGGTTTTAGGTAAATTACATAATTTTTCTGTGCCTTGATTTCCTCACTTTTGAAATGGGCTACTAATTAATATCTGCCTCTTGGGTATAAGAATTGATTGGGAGAACACATCTCACTGTCTACCAGAGGATCTGATACAGATTGAGTACTCAGTCGATCGGTATTGACTGGTGGCAGTGGTAGAGTGACCTCTGCAGGAGTGATGCTTGGAATGAGCTATTAATGTAGAAAACGGTAGATGTGACACTGAAGCTTAATTATCAACTTCATTGGCTTAGGAACCACCTTGGGGATTAGAAAGTACACTTCTGGGTGAGGTGAGGTGGATCACGAAGCTGAGATCTTCGGGGTCTGTATCTGGTCCCTGGCACCGCTCTCTCCGGCAGTGCTCCCCAGCTCTGCTTCCGGGCTTCCATGAAGCGGGCAGCTTTGTTCCACTGTGCCGTGACGTTTTGGCTTGGAACCATTCAGCCATGGACTGAACTCCCTGGAACTGTGAACCAAATTCACAGTTAAGTGGGGTTGGGCATTGGGTTCCAATGATAGGAAAGCTGACTAACACAGTAGAGTTTCACTGAGCAAAGAGAACTTCATATTAAGATGGATTCAATAGCTGTATTACAATTTCCTTCTTCTTGTGACTATTGGCATCCTGGAGTGCCTTGCTGGGTGAGAGGCAGAGTTGTACTCTGGACTGACTGCTGTGAGAATGAACCTGAGGTGTGGGGAGCTGAGATGGGATCATGTTTAGAATCCAGAGTGACAAATCACCTTTAATTCCTTGGAATCCTCTGGGGATAAGTGAAAACCATCTCTGTCTCTGGATGATTTCTCTCTGGTACATTTTTGCATTTGGAGTGAGGAACACGGAGTTGCAACATAGTACAGAAGTTAAGGGGACCTGCTTTAAGCTGTACTTCTGTGTTTAACATCTGTCAGAATCATCTAAAGGGGTTGCCAGAACACTGCTTACTGGGCCTGACTCCCGGAGTTTCTCAATCAGGAGGTCTCTGAAGAGTACCTAGCCAGTGTCAATGCTACTGACCTGGGGACTGCACTTTGAGAACTAGTACTATAATGGTGGCCTGGTTTTACATTTCCATCATTAACTGGCTGTGTGATCTTAGGTCAGTGATACAACTTCTCTCATCTTCAGTTTTTCCATCTGTAAATAGGACAGCAGTACTTACATTTTGGACCTGTTTTTAAAAAATAAGAAAAATGCGTAGAACTCAAAAAGTAACCATGGGTGAGTAGATGTTAGGTACTTAGCAAGAGTGGGAGATGTGAGGATGTGGGAAACTGTGACTAAAAAAGAAGCAGGAAAAGCGATGTGGAGCTGCTGTTCCTCCTGGATCCCCACTGCTTGCATCGCCAGTAACATATGTGGGAGGAATGGGGGTTTGTGTGGCATAGAGGTGCCCAAGGCAGACTGGGATAACTGGATGCAAAGGAGGATGGCTTGGTTATTTGGCAAAATAGGTGTGTGCCTTGTTTTTTTGGCTTAGCAACTCAAGGTAAAAATCACAATTCAGAAGTATTTTGAAGGCAGAGAGGAAATCTCTACAGAGCTGTAGACCTCCTGCCCCCAGCTCTCAGGGCTGGTAAATACTCTCAGAAGAATTCAGGGTATCCAGAACCTTGCCTGTAGGGACTCAGGCAGTCATCTCTGCCCTGAATATTTAACACCATCCCTGTCTGTGGAACTTGTAAAGTTTCTATGCTTCTGGGTAACTCATGACCCCTCACAATCTGGTTTAATTTTGAATTCATTTGGTTTTAATTGTTTTTTTCTGTAAACTTTGTAAAAGTGTGACCTATAATTTATCTTTATGTACATTTCATGATCTCCAGTGAAGGAATAGCTTAACAGACAGTTGGTAAACTGTGGGGAGTAGAGAAGAAAGGAAAAATGGAGGGAGAGAAGGAAAAAGGGGGAGGAAAGCGGAAACAAAGGGAGGTAGAAAGGAAAGGAGGGAGGGACAAAAGAGAAATGGAAGGAAGAAAGGAAGGAAAGAAGAACGGGAGGAAAGCGGAGAGGTGAGCATTCTTCACCTTTGCTTTGCTTAGGGCTTTAATTTTTCACACCTGGAAGGCTAACAAACACTCATGTGGTGGGAATACAGCTCAGTGGCACAGCACCTGCCTGGCAAGCATGAGGTTGTGAGTTCAATTCCCAGTGTTCCCCAAGCCCCTCCAAAAAAAGACAGAACTCTTTCCTCTGGAAAGATTATTTTCAGGGGGAATAGGATCAAGAAGGGCCTGGGAAATCATGAAGCGTATAGTAAAACATTTTGTTACCAAGTTCTGGGATGGCAGAATGAAAAAGAAGCAGGTGGAGGATTGGAGGGAAATGGAATGTACCTTCCTGCTCTGTAACCTATGATCTACCTGGTCATACCTTCGTTCCTCTGCCCATTCCCAGAAGGAAGTGGTCTCTGTCTCCTCTGACCCTAGCAGCAGTCTGTAGCTACTACCAAAACGGAGTAATGGAGGGATGTAGAGGCTCCTGTAGGGGCAGAACATTCAGCCACCACGGAGCTGCTTTTCCTCTTTGCCATCAGTAAGATCTAGGGTTTGGATGAGATTGCCAGGTTCTCCAATCCAAATTCCAAGGCTTGGCTCTTATTGTTTTCTGTGGCATCAAAAACCTCATGAATCCCACAGGGAACAGGCACCCTGATTGTGCAGATTCACTGAGAATCCAGCTTCATGATGGCATTGGCTTGCCTGGCTCTGTGGATTTGGTCCAGCTGGCCTTTTTGAAATTTTATCACCACCTGTGAGCACCATGCTGGTCACACCCCGCATCATTTCTACCTCTCACCTCCTGATCCAGGGCTCATGCCTGTCTTCTGTTCTCAACTGTGGCCCTAGAAATCCTGGAATCCTCCAATAGTGGCCAGGTAAACCTTTTGTCTTGCTCCTTCTATCTGTTAGCACCTTTTGAACCTTCTTAGTTTCCAACTTTGTGGGGTTAGGTGATGGATATTACTTTATGAGTATCACTAGTACTCGTATTCTACAATTTAGTTTCTAGAGGGTAGGATCTATGTCCTATTTTTTATTTTAGCTTAGCAACCTGAATTGATTAGTCATTCACTAAGTATTTCATAAATGTTCACATCTTCAAGTAGGATTTACACCATCTGAATTTAGACTGAGAGTACTTAACAACTTCCAATTTGTTTGCTTCTCTCCTTTTCCTCTTATTGTTTTCTTTTGTTTTCAGGCTATATTTCTTTTCCTTCTTTTCCAAGAATAAATTAATTGAGCCATCTCTCTCTGTATCTATAGATGGATTAAAAGTATTTGGAAAAAAATCCAGAAAGTTCCAAAAAATAAAATCTTGAATTTGCACTCTACTGAACTGATGGGAAGGCAGTGATGTGTAGACATACCTGTGGTGGCCTCCTTTGGCCTCACAGCTATGCAGTCTCTCTCCAGCACTCCTTGGTTGAGCACTGTGTGCTTGTGTCTCCTTTATGTGCCATGCACTTAGGTTTATGATGGTTGCATCTGTACTGAACAGGCACAGATATTTTTCTTGTCATTAGTCCCTAGAACAGCAAAGCATAAAAACATGTTATATAACATTTCCGTTGTAATAGGTACTTTTGAGATGGTCTAAAGTATAGAGGAGGACATACATACTATGTAAATATTACACTATTTTATATAAGGGACTTGAGGACCCTTGAATGTTGGAATGGAACTACTTACCCTTGGATGTGAGGGATGACTGTATATTGAATACATAGCTAGGGGCATAATAGGGAACTTTCTACTGGAATTTAGTTTTATGTTGCCTTGTTATGTTTTATAATTACAGTATTGAATTATTTTAAGGATCTACCTATAGTGGAGAACTCTTCTTTCCTCATGTTCTACTTGAATGCATAAAGGAAAAAACTAGTAATATCACTAACAGTATCATTGTCTCGAAGAACTGCTAGACTTTGCATCTTAATTTGCTTGGGATGCTATTACAAAATACGATTGGGTGACTTAAATGTTACAAATTAATTTTCTCAGTCATGGGGGCTGGAAGACTCAGATCAAGCTATAGCTGATTCTGTTCTTGGTGAAGGCACTCTGTTTGCAGATGCCTGTGACCTTGCCAGGTCCTCACATGGCCTTTCCTCCATGTCAGATGGGGGAGAGAGAGAGAGAGTACATGAATGAGCTTGTTTCTTCCTCTTCACATAAGGACACCAGTTCTGTCAGCTTGAGGACCCAGCATTAGGGTCTCATTTAACCTTAACTACCTTCATAAAGGCCCTTTCTTCAAACACAGTTTAGATGTTGGGACTTTAGCATATGACTTTTGGAGGAAACAAATCAGTCCCTAACTTGTTGGTCACAATTCTCTCCAACAAGAGGAGGAGTTCTTTGGCTGAGAGGGAACCTGACATGCCCATTGGGACATGTTTTTAGGGACTGAGACATGAGGAAATCTTTGTGTCTCACCTCCTGGTTCTGGCTTTTTCCATTGCGCTTCTGGGGACACCTGATAAGAAGGACAATGAGGCAGTGCAGGCTGCCCTACCTAAGCCTCTGCTCAGTGTCTTCCAGCTTTCCACCTGCTGTTCAGCAGAAAGGTCAGGCCAGTCCTATGCTGCAGATCTCTCAGTCTGCAGCTCTGAGAAGGAAGGAGAATGTCCCCCATTGTGGTCCAAGCTATGCTATCTAATCAAACTTCATGAGAAATTCCCATTCTTTGAACCTGAGCTACACAACTTTTCTATTTTAATTTGCACTTTCCACTCCACTTCTCACCTTTTCCATTCCCTTACCTTGCCCCTTTTCTTTTCTCCACATTTTTTCATCTCTGAGCATGCCTCCAGTTTATCTATAAGAATCAGTTAGCATACTTTAAATGGCTTTCTGAAAAAAGCTACCTTAACAGAAAGTTAATGTTATTAATCAAAGCAGGGGCTTACTTAATTTAGAAACAAGAAAGGTTTTTAGATGAAGCGGAGGACAGCATGTGAATTGTTATTAAATATTTACAACATTGTTTTAGAGCAGGGGTATTTTTCAGGTTCTGGAATTTCAGCTCTTAAGGCTGTGTAGGGAAATGGTGATGATTACGGTGACAGTCAACTGAACTCTTCAGTGTATCTGGCAGAATGTTCAGTGCTTTATGTGTAATTTCTCTTCTAATAATTCCTATGGTATACTTAACATTATTCGTCACATTTTACAGCTGAAGAAACCGAGGCCAAGACTGGGGCACATTGTGAAGTCCCACTTTGTTACCACTTAAACCAAACTATTATGAAACAAAGCAAAGCAAAGCCAAAACAAACACCCCACCCAACAAAATAAAAGCAAAAACATCCTCCATAAAACCCTCCAAAAACAAAAAGCAAGGTTAAGTGATGGGTCTGAGAGTCCCTCTCGGGTCTGCCTCATTCCAGGGCCCATGTGCATGTTGCTAGGCTTAGAAAAGAAAAGAACATTCTAACAATTAGAGTTGGCCAGGGAGGGAATGGCAATGATTACCATGTGGTCTCTTCTCTGCATTGAGCCTGATCCAACAGAGACTGGGTGACCATCTGTTAGGACTGCTGCAGAAGGGAGATCGATTTAGACAACTTCTGAGTCTGTTTCCAACTGTAAGATCTTGTGAAAACCTGACGGGCAGTCCTGCGGGAAAGGAATTAGATTTGTTCTTTGTTGCTCTGTTCAGTAGAGTTGCATTTCATAGCCTTTTCCATCACGAAATCCCAGTGTCAAAGGCGAGTGAATAGATACTGTTGGGAGGTCTGGGCAGAGCTGGCAGAGACTGCCTGAAGCACACTTTTGTGCCAAATCTGAGAAAGAAATGTTTGAACTTTATATTGTACAAAAAAAAAGTGCCTGCTTGTTTTAATAAAAAATATTTTAATGTAGAAAGCACAGACATTCAATGCAATGTTTAAATCCCACTCCCCTAATAAGTCTTTTAGTTTGGTTCATCAGGAGAACTTCTGTATTTATTTTATAGGTTTAGATTTCTAGATCACCAGTGTATCACAAAGAATCCCAGTATCAGAAGTGTAGCGGTAGTCTTAAGACCTATGGGCTGAAGTTACAGAGGTACAGCGATATTTAACAGAGGTTTCGGCCCTCTTTAGAAGTAGAACGTGCTACCACTACTGAACACTTTCCAGGCAGGGGTGGATCATGGGCCCAGGAACTTGATGGAGAATTCTGCTTTGGGAGTGCTGGTGCCAGAGCAAATTCATAGCTGTGGTTAACCATGCTCTCCACCACTTGAAGACCACTAGTGTTTATAGAGACACTAACATCAGAGTAATAACAGCAGGCATGCTCCTTGCTGTGTGCCCGGTCCTATTCCCAGAGCTTTACTGTATCATTGAGTTCTTAGAGTGGTCTATGTTATCATAATCCCATTTTCCAGATAGGGAGTCAGAGGCACAGGGAAATAAAGTAAATAGACCAATGTTTCACTGCTGCCAAACGCAGACCTGGATTTTGAACACAAAATGTTGGAGTTCAACCCAGAATTGCTTCTTCTGATGCTCCCCCCTTCTCTTTCAGCCTTTCCTTCATCACATGATGTGGTTTCCTTGGTTCTCAGCTCTGACTTGGAAGATTAGGGCAGGGCAGTGTGCAGTGGGGTCAGGACACCTGGATCTGGTACACACTCTACCAAGAGACCTTGGGAGGGTTTCTTACCTTTTTTCCATTGAGGTTTTTACTGGGGCAGAGCTGCCCATGGCTGCCTTCAGCAAAATTTTGTGCCAAATCTGAAAAAACTAATCTGAACTTTGTATCATACATTAAAATGCTTATTTATAGCACGTTTAATACAACATTTAAATTCCGTTCCTCTAATCTTTGTTTTAATTTGATTCATTTGGATCAAATTAAATTTTCATTTGATTTTTAATTTCTGAATCTGCCATGGAGGTCATTCTTTTTTACATACTTTTTACTAAAATTCAGATAAATTCACAGAATCCCATTCTGCTACCTGTAAAACTGAGCAATTGTAAAACAAAACACAGCAAAACAACCAACCACCAGAGTTCTATGGGGGTGGGGGAGCCTAATGGGAAGTGTCTGTCTCTCTTTCTCCCCTTTGGGCTCACTTTTTTGGCTGGTGGGATCCTATTCCCCAGACGATGTAGTAACCCGTTGTTCATTAGATCAGAGAATGTCTATGAGGTGGCTGAGGTAAGTCAGCATTAATGAAGAGCATTAGACAAAAGAAAATGTCTGTTAAGGGGTGTTGTTCATGGTTCCTAGCACCATTATAATAGAACGTAGTAGGGCTTATTTTACTCATTATGTATTTACAACTTTCAGAAATGTGGGTAGATTGTGTCCAGATGGCTGTGTGTTTTCCAGTTTATGTGGTCACATCGTGTCACTTATTAAAGTGGGACAGTGGTTTGAACTGAGAATCATGTTTGGGTTTCCTTTTGTTTTGTGAGATAAAGAATCATTAGTGTCTCAGAGAATTTCTGCTCTAATAACCCATCCTAAAAAAAGAAAAAAAAGAAGAGCTCTTTAATATGAAGTCCCACTGACCACTAAGAGGTTTTTCTTATAGCCCAGGATGAGTGACACAAGTGCCAAATAATTATTTTCAAGATTCTTTTGAATCACAATAAACTGTCACAAAGATATCAGACTACCAGAGGAATCTCACCTGTCACCTCCATTTCAGCTTCAGAAGAGATGGTCCACCACAAGAGAATCAAATGCAGTCTGCTTGGTTTTTCCAGATGTCCAGGAAAATTTAACTGAGGATCCTGCATTTTGAAAGGCAGTTATGCTCACCACTATACCACCAACGCTGCACAGGGTGCTGCATTTTGCAGGTGGCAAAAAAAAAAAAAAAAGCAGTCACTTTCCTTTTGACGTCTTTTGGTTTCCATTAGAAATTCTTCCAAGTGACCCAACAAGACTGGGACCTGTCTATTCGCTCACTCACGCAAAGAGCGTGCTGTAAGGGACTTCTAGGTGGGGACTCATATGCAGATAAATACGACACACTTCCTTCAAGGAGCTCGCAGTATGGCTGGGAAGTGAATTCCATATGTGAAACCTGACAGTGAAATGAAACAAGTACGATGTCAGCGGTGGGATCAAAGAGCGATGGAGCAGGAACTGGTCATCTGGAGGGGGGCAACAAGAAGAGCATTCCAGGAAATGAACGCAGGAAATATGGACAGAAACACCAAAGGGCTGCCACAGTGGAGACCTGGCAGCAGTTCAGTGTGGCAGGAGGGGAGTTTAGTGAGTGAGAGTGGTATTTGGATTTAGAAAAAGAAATGGCAGCAGATTATGGCCCAAAGAGGTGGGAAGTAAGGCACTGAAGAGGCAGGAGCTGACTGACTGGATTGAAGGGCCACAGGTAGTTAAAATGGGAGAAAATAAATAGTTCAGAAATTTATGGAAGGCTTATTAATATTAGCAGTTAACATTACTGAGTACTTCTTATGTGTCAAAGTAATGTGCTTGGTGCTGTATTTACACATTATACTCATAGTTTTTCAAAGTGATGGGTTTATAATTACCTTTTATTTTCCATCTAAGGAAACTAAGGCTTGAATGGGGGGGTCAGATAAATACAATAAATTGCTCCAAATTACACTGATAGTAAGGAGAGAGCTGAAGTTCAAACCTTGGCTATGTTGTCCAAGAAAGAACTAACTCAAGATGTATAAAAATGTAGAAGAAAGTAAATGTGATTGTCTTATTTCTCTGACCATTTACACAGCAACCATTTAAAATGCTTTATTTATTTTGGCCAATGCTTCATTCCAAAATCTTGGTAGAAAATTTTCTATTTGCCTACACCTTTTATCACGTACCTCTGTCTGCAATCATTACTAGATTTGCATAGTTTATTGTAAAAATCTTTTCCGAGGCAGTTGTATGAAAAACATAATGCAAAGTAAAAATTAGTCTATAAAATATATTGGCAGGGTAAGCAGCAGGTATTGGCAGTTTGCTCTGAGCAGGTAATTTGTTTCTTGGAGCTGGGCTCTGGAGAGAATATTTATGGAGGATGTTCAGAGTGTCTGTTTTGTTTTACATTTCCTGAACAGGACACTGAGGCTTTTGGAACTTGTGCATATCCACTGTTATTTCAGCATCAGTTTAGATGCAAAGTAATTGAGTAAGACAAAAGGAAAAAAATGCTCAACCCACCACGAGTTCAGTATGTGTAAATATATGACTTGTAAATGTAGCGAGATCTAGTTAGGCTGTTCAGTGCGTGAGTGGGATGGGAGAGAAGGTTGTGGTTAGCACGTGGCTGCACAGTAAAGGTGTCCTTTCAGTAAGGAGCTCTGAGTACAGTGTGTCATTGCTCCTTCGCAAGCTCTAGTCTTGCCCTAGTAGGATACAAACACTTATTTGTTGACCCTTACCGCAAACTCTAACAGAGGTATGTTCTCATGGATTGAAGGGGTGGGGTGGAAAGGTATTCTCAGCCCATACTGTGGCTCTTCTGCCCAATGAAGATTTCTGCCTGTGAGATGAGTAGGAGCTGGGATGCACAAGGGAAGGGGGTTCTGGAAAGGAATTCTTGACAATGTCTTCTTCACTTGCTTGATAGTGTTTACCAGGGAAGGAAAAACTCAGTGTAATGTTGCCAAATCTCCTTAGGACTTCTCCATGGGGTGGCTTGTATGTGCAGAGTTCTTAAAATGATCACATAGCAGGAGAGGTGGCTGACTGCTGACCCCTCCTGATGTTCATGAGGGTATGTGACCTCTGTCATAGCATTCAGGACAGACATGCTAAGGAAGGCACTCTCAAGCTGTAGGCATGACGGGAACCACTCCTGGAGACGAAGACATGAGGCCTCTCTTGGCCAGTCATGAAGCTACGCAAGGATTCTAGAAAGGAAACATTGCTTGCTGTACCACACACATGTCTCGCTAGTGGGCTTGAGGGTACAAAAGCCTAATGGAGTGAACAGCACCACGAAAAGTTTGGGGGAATAGTTACAGATAATATAGATAACCCAAGTAGAACATTTTATTGCACGAAAAGCTTGACGATAATAAAGATGAGGGCAATATGTGTCTGGTAGAGTCAGTGCAACTGTTTTTTTTTAAGGTGAAAGAAATAGTAGCCACTGGAATATATGATGTAGAGTTACCAGGATTATGATGGCTGTATTATATAACAGGGAGTGAAAAAGCAAGCACAGAATAGAATATGTATTATATAATTTAATATGTTTAAATAAGCTCCATCACTTTTTATGTATCTATTGTATATATTTTTTAAAGGTCTTTATGGCGCTGACATTGTTGGTAGTGAGTAGCTACCTACTGGAGTGGAGGGAAGTCAATAGGCTGAAGCAGGAGCCCTCACATAGCGTTCCATGTATCCAGATGCTTTTTTTAAAAATCCAAAACAGCTGAACAAAACGTTAAATCATTGATGTTGTTGGGTGGTAGATATATGTATTTATTTTTAATTTCCTGTACCTCATTGTTTACGCTGAAATTTTTGAGTACAGAAGAACCCCTTCAAATGTGTCACCACCACCATTATGAGTAATAAAGACAATAAATAAGCCATTGGGAGATTTCAAATATAGATCTGCCATAATATATGGAATAAGGATTGTGATTTCTCAAGGACTTTAAAAAACAAATAGCTCCTTGATACCAGAAAAGCAAAACCCGTTAATTATAAATGCATGGAGGGTAAAGATGTATTAGTTCATTAATGTTCTCTCCGTCTCCACTCTTCTCAGTGCAGGGGAGTGTCTGGCACATGAGGTGATTGTGAGAGGAAAATAAGGGGGCTTTCTTTTTTATGGCAATAGGGTATAACTACCTTCTATTTAGAGCAGTGTTGACACTTTTGCTCAAATATTTTTAGCAAGAAGTTAAGGTTACAGGCAGTGCCTCAATGGAGTCACATCACATACCACTGGAAAATGTAGTTTTCCCAGAGGAAAATGTAGTTTATCATTGTGGGTTTTTAAAAAAATTCTTTTCTGGTACCAAGAATTGAACTCAGGACCTTCTGCTTGCCAAGCAAGACTGTGCCACTGAGCTACATCCCTAGCCCATTGTGGGTTTGATTTTTTTCCCCTAATACACCTTGAGAAGCAGGTGACAGTCCTTTTCTTGATGCTCACAGTTGGCTTGCTTCCTGGGGGGTACGTATGTGGTGTCCACTGCAGTGATGGGAAGATTTTGTGCTATCACAGAGAACAACTGATAGGCACAGGAAAAGCAACATAGCAGAAAATCTTTTATTATTTATCAAGGCAAGACTCTTAAGTATCTTTAAAAAGGAAGTTGGAAAAGAAGCCAAAGAACCTCTAACAGATGGATTAGAAGAGAGGATCAAGAGTGGACAGAGCGGGGACCCCATTCCTCTTATTTGGCTGCCCCATATCTTCTGAAGATATGATACAAATGTGGCACATCAATGGGCCAACTGCACAAAAGTTCTACAGGAGCTCATTTTATTTTAATAAAAGGAAGATTCTTTCTCTTCCTTCAGATAATTGAGTGTGTATCGATGTAAAGGGCTGTGCCTCATGCGGGGGACCCCCAAGGAGGTTTAACAGAGCAGGCTAGACAGCTCCTTGTCAAAGAAGTCCTGGAGATTTCAGCTTTACACTTTGGGGGGAGTCTAACTTCAAATTTGGGGTTCTCCGTACTGTCCTCCCAGCACTGTTCCCTTCTCTGCCACCCACAGGCATTCTCCCCGTGACTTATAATATGAATATCCCCCAGTCTCCCACTGTGACACTGTAGGGACACTGTGTAGATGAAGAGGAGCTCATAGCAAATGTTCTTGAGTTTTGGGAGAAGAGCACAGTTTCAGTGAAATCATATGGGATACCAGTCACTGGGTACCTGTGAGCAAACTGCCTGAAGTTTCCTTTCAAACAGCTTGGGGTAACTAAGAAGGAAGGCAAGGTCACAGTGAAGAAAGTATTTATACGACACCCCAAATTGACCTTTTTGGGTTTGGCTTTGTTGGGTACAAGGATTTTGAGTAGGGCAAATAAATCTGACTGTTCACCTGTCACATCTTATCTGGTTGTTGAAAGAGCAGAGTTAACACACAAGTCTCCATGACCCACATCATCTGGAGCTTGGCAGCTGGCTGCCAACAGCCAGGCACACGGTCCTGGTCTGAGTCCATGTGGATACTGGAGTGTTTGCCTGAGAGCTGCTTAGGACGGAGCGCTTTGGAAGGACACCAAACAGATGTCCAGGCACATTCAGTGGTTAGACAACTGCTGCTTTGTTATTCTGTGATTCGGGGCTGTGTTTCCAACCCTTGGAGCTCAGTGGTCAGGGCATTTAGTTATGGTATCCACCATACAGAGCCTGGGACAGAATCAGAGAGGACAACAGTTTCTGTGGGGAGTGCCAGCAAAGCTAAATAGTTCAATGTTGCTAGCAGAAGCTTAAGTAATTTTTCCCTACCCACTTGACTTTTTGCTAATTGAAACTACACTAGCATCTAGCTTGTGGTATACACATCTATTCCCCAGATAATATGGAAAGGAGCTGGCATGGAAAGATTCTTGGCACTCATTTATCTTTGTGGCTCTTTACCTGCAAAGCTGCTTTGCCTCAAGGCAGAAGCACATGAGATAATTAATCCCTCCTGCAATGGAGGAGAAGTTTGAAGTATTTCAATACAATATTTAATACAGCCTAACACATTACTGGAAACACAGACTATCCCAGATTTGATTAGCAGGATGTAAGGGGTAAAAACTTTAACATCCATTTGGCATTACTTTCAAAACACTTTTGGACTGTCTCTCACCTGCTTCTCTCTACTTAAAAAATATTCTCATTTTCATGGGATTAAACTAACTCATCAGTCAAGGAGCTTAAAGAAAGTCACATGCCTAGAAATCGTGAAGCCAGAACTGAACCCATGTTCTTATCTTCAAATTCTCATTTTGTCATCTGCATGTGAACCTACCTGCTGTCCGTTATTTTTGAACATTCAGTTTTGGCAGAGGGTGCTTGGGACTTCCAAAGCTGCACCTTTGGAGATGCAAATGGCACGAGCATGAGTGGAACTGTACTCTGGACATTATGCATGTGGCACTCAGCTTATCATCACTCCCCCAAAAATGGGGCTTCATCGTTCTCCTTTACCCTGGATTGTCAGCACCTTGGACAACCATGTCCATGTTGATTTATTATACTATCATTCTTCCTACAAGATTATAAGGGAAAGGGGCAGATTTATGCTCATTGTTGTACTGGTCAGATGAACTCTGAAGGGGAAGATTATAAGTGTGTTTTGATGTCTTTCTAGAGAGAAGCTTCAAATCCTGGCTCTATGTTAATAGCCTTGAGACTGGACTAGTCACTGAGACAATTCTGAATTTTAGTGTCACTCTGTGTAAAATGGAGAACACAGGAATGTTGTGTGGATTAAAGGAAATAATGTGCTTGCCATTTATACGTTTAACATTTTTATTTCTCTCCATGAACTTAAAATTACTTCAACTGCAAGGCTGCTTGTGGCACAGAGGCAGTATGGGCCACTGCTCTCAAACTTACCCTTGCCTCTCTGGGGAGTCTGATCATTCTGTGTGTCCAGGTTTCTTGCATGTGACATACTCTCATATAGGAGACTCAGTAGTTTCTCCTGTTCATGGTGCTTCTAGCCATATAGAGTTTTGATAGATATGTGAATTCTGCAGGCATCATCCTACCAGAACAGTTATCATTTAATGTCCCCCTTTTATGTGGGTGGTCCTGTTATAACTAGAGAAATATATAATGATATTTAATAAATAAAGGAGCATTTATTTGTCTCACACAGTGTATCTTCAGTTGGGCCATGTGAAATACTCAACTCTACAAAGTTTTCTTCTTTTCTGTATCCTGATTTACTTTGGATTTTTTTTTCTGGTAGGGGGGTACTGGGGATTGAACTCACAACCTCATGCTTGCCAGGAAGGTGCTTATGCCACTGAGCTAAACCCCCAGCCCCTATATTCTGATTTACTCAATCTATCCTTATGCTTATGCTGTTAGATTCATTTATCTTTAATTCTAAGTTTTGAGTTATAACAACTTGCTGTTTGACTTTATAACTGATGAATATTCTCAATAATAATGTTTTGCTTAACCATCAGTATAACACAAGAATTAGTAGTGGTATCTCTAATTATAAATACAGAAAAATTTGTGAAGATTTTGCCCAAGGTCATAGCCAAGAAGTAGCCAAGCCATTGAATTTGGGTGTTCTGATTCTGAGTTCAGCATTTTTTCATTACTCACATGCTGTCCTTTCTCTATTACCATCAAAATCATCATCAGCTACATTATAAGAATATTTGTATGGTTGTTATTTGTTTTTATTTCTGTTGCCTCATTTTTCCTAGTTTTCCTTAGTTATTTCAGCCATTTGTATACCCAAGAGTGGCCCAAGCTGATTTATTTTGGCCTGAGGAAGAAAGGACCTTCATGTTTGGGTCTGCCTCACATGTCACCTTCCCTAGCTTTTGCTCAGATATCTTGACTGTAACAATGACTGTTATGTCAGACCTTGGAAGATACCCTTTGATTATCTGACATTCACTGGGCACAGCTGGCTGACCATCCATGTGGGTAGAGTACTTTTGCCTCAATTGCAATACAAATTTTAATTCTTCATTAGTACGGTTGCTGTTAGACGAATGCCCAATTATTATTCATCCATAGCTAAGTAACCTCCTGCTCTCTTTTGGAGTGGAGACAAACACAGTCCTTCCAGAACTGGCAGAGGGCACAGATCAAAGAGTGCTTTGTGTCTTGCTTTAACCAGGAAGGGAAGCACTCTCTGTGTGGGAGAGACTAAAAGCTGAAACCTTTACAATGTCCTCACATGTTTGGCCCCTTCTATTCTGATGACAACCAATTCTAGAGCTTTCCTCTTTCTCATTCTCCTCTTTTCTGTTTCACAGGTAAAGCCTGATCCTGCTTCTAGGCTTTTTCACTTGTTTCTGTCTCTAACATTTTTCACATAGACAGTTGATGTTTTCCTCCCTTTTCTTGCGTATCTACTCTGTATGCAGTAAGGCCCTGCCTCTTCCTTACCCTACTAATCTCATCTCTTTTAATAGCATTTATTATCCCAAGACAGAGAACATTTTTGTTTCTCTGCCTTTTTCCACTGGAATATAAGCTCCACAAGAATAGGGACTTTGTTTTGGTTCCCAAATAATGGAGAGCTATGGGCTCAATAGTATCCCTCCAAATTAATATGATAAAACCTTACCCAGTGAGCAGCAGCCTTGATGTGCTCTAGAGTGGATGACTATCCAAATCCTGTGATTTCTTCACTGTAATGGTTTGCTGTTGTGTGAGTACTGACCTCCCAACTTGGGTACAGAGGGGAAGGGAGGTGCAGTGCACACACGCACAGTTAATTGCTTAGTCTCTTTTGCTCAGTTGCTCCAGGGGCAAGTAGGTGATTTATGTTCCACCAACCTAATGCTCCCACCTGAGGCTTTGACTCAAAACCAAACTGTACAAGACAGTGGGGAAGCTGCTTCAATGGGAGGCTGGGAGGCTGTTGGCAGCAGGGGTTTGGTCCTGTAACTGGCAGCTGTGGTGGCTGAACTCCCATTTAACGTTTCACGATTACGGTAGAAGCTTGTGCCTCTAGCTTGTGTGTGGTGGGGGCACTGTTTTAGAGGTTCAGCCACATATCTGTTTCTTTACACCTTTCAGTGAGTTTTTGGATCTCCCTCTCTCTCCCCTCTCTCTGTTGCTGAAACTAGCTACCGTGGGTTCCGTTCTATCAGGAATGCAGCTCATATGCTTGCCCTGGGCTCCTGACCTCTCTCCCTTCCATTCCCAGCTCTTGTCCTGTGATCATCTGAACCTGTCTTCTAATATAAACCTCAGTGTTTTTGCTTTCCCTGCCCATGTTGCATCTGCACCCACCTAACAAAATTCCTCTCCATCTCTCCTTGCATACTGCCACAATTTGTGTCTCAGCCTCAGCTGGGCCTTTGTGGATATCTGCTAATCCTTTTATTCTCATCATGTCTATCACTCTTTTCCAACAACTGAACTTTCACTTCCTATCCATGGGCTCCTTCACTAAAAACAAACAGCTTTTTAAATTTTCTGCTCTACTTAAACCATACTTCTTGATAACCCCAAACCTCACCCCTGCATCCAACCTCTATGTACCCTTGGTATGTTTCCTATCTCTGTGCATTCTTCCTACATTTCTTGTAGAACCAGAGCATAGGGCATCCTCTCTGCTGCCTAAGGGTAAACTCCTCCAGTGCCCCTGGCCATCACCTCTCACCTTTTTTGGAACCTCCTTTCCTAGTCATTGCCATTGGCTTTTGCATTTTCAGCGCTCTGTCTAGGTTAGTAAATAACTCAAAAACATTTAGTGTGCATGTGAGCTAATTATTTTGTATGCAAATTGTTTCCTCATATGTGCAAGAGTCTGTTCTTGAGATGAGCTAAAGATTTGTTAAAAAAAGAATGGGAGTGGAGGAAAAACTGCCGAGTATACTGTAAATGTCATCTGTACTTTTTTTAAAAGGGTAAAGTGATTAGATGTTAGCTAGCAAAGATGGCTAGCCTGGGCCTTCTGTCTTTAAACAGGTTGAAAAGGCATATCAAAGAACCACTTGAGTTGTTTATAGATTCTTGAGAAGACTTTGACAGTCGGGAGAGCAGCTCACTTTTCAGGCTTTCTGTGATGCCTCCACCACCATTAGGATTTCTTACTCCCTACTGGGTCTTCCCACGAGCCTCTCATCACGCTCAAATAGTTCCCATCTTGCAAATATTATTGCCAATAAAATATTATTGCCAGCAAGCCTTCAACTTCTTATTCAAACTTTCCTGAGCAAGCATGTCTCCTCTCTTGTCTCTGTTTCCTCTCCTCTCTTTCTCCTTGTATATGACTCTGGCTTCTGAACTACATCACTCCATTAAAACTGTTGCACGAAAGTTATTCATGACCACTATACCACCCACAAAAAAATTTTTTTTCTTCTTCCTGAATTTTTTTGCTTCCTACCATCAGAAATACCCAAAAGTCCCAGATATCCAACAATCCTGGTTGTTCGTGGACATCCATGGTCATGTAACAGCTGTCCTGTTCACAGGCTTCACTTCTTCACAGCATTAGATGAGATCAGACATATTCAAGGTGGTGAGGCTGTAGATTGACATCACAGGCTTCGACATGGGCACCCCAGGGGTTTGCTTGGCTAGTTTTCTTCCCTTTTGAACTCTATCATCTACTATCTTTTTTTTTTTTTTTTGATAGCTAATGACCATGTGCTAGTGATTCCAAAACCCTGTCAAGTACTGCTAGAAAATTATAGAGATAAAACTTTTGGTTCAGCGGAGAGGAGGGATTTGTTTTGTCATAAGGAAATAGTAACCTTGTATGGAATTCTTGCCTTTTATTATCCACTCATCATTGCGTAGTTGCAGAAATGTTTCCCAGGAGATGATTGAGTTTGTTTAGGTGACAGAGGAGCACAACCTTGCTCTTCCTTTTTCTGTAATAGGGACTTCAGAATGAAGACTGGGACATGTCTTCTGGTTCACCCCATTCATCTGTTGTCCTTTGAGTTCTTCTATAAATATTGAGACTAGTTAGGTGCACTGAAAGCATGGGTAATGTTCTCTCCCTCTGGGGAGCTGCCATCTCTCAGAAAGACCTGGGGAAAGGAGGGATTGGGAATGGCAGCTACATCTTATGTCCATAATCTGCTGGCACAATCAGGCCACTCACAAGCCATTTTTCTGCTCTTAAGGCATAATTAGGGTGCCTCAGTGTGCCACATCAAGAAAATTCAGGATGGTGTTGAGTTTGCAATTTTTACATGCAGAATTTTTTCTGGAAGCACTGGTAGAATTTCATGGAGTTACCTAAGGGGACCTGATCCTTTAAGAAACATGTCCTCTTCTATGGCAATGTCACCCCCTCAGCATGAATGATCTCAGTAATATGCCCAGTCACCTTTGGTTTGCCATTTCCTTTCACCCACCATCTCAGTGTATTGGACTTGTTACTTGACAGCAGTGCCCAGGGAGGTTACATATGACAGCAACAGCAAGGGAGGTTACATGGCCTGTTCCTTGCCTTGGCCTTGAAACATAAAGAGCATGAACTCTGGGAAACCTGTGTGAGTTCTATTCCATTATTTGTGTGACCTTAGAGTAATTACTTATCTGAGTCTGCACTTAGTTAATTACACTATGGGAACAATAATTTGTTTTCTCACATGATGATTGCAAAAACTAAATCCCCAAATGACAGTTGTTAACAATATCATTAACAGATACTTAGTAAATATGTCTTGCTCCTATTACTTTGTTCTAGTGAAATCTCTCAGTTCTGTGATTTACCTATTGCATGTTTATCATGGATAATGCCTCTTCTCAACTCTCTTTTTTTAAAAAAAATTTTGTTTAGAAAGAAAAAAAAAACAAACAAAACAGAAGAAAGGGTAGCAACAATACAGAATTCCAAAGGAAAAGAAGAAAAGAACAACAACAAAAAAACCACTAAGAAATCACTAGTTGATAAATTACATACTGTCATCTTGGAAATAGTTGTTCAAGTTACAAAATTAAAGCATACAAAGTAGACATTCAAACAGTGAGACTATTAACAGTTCTGCTCAACAATCTAACAAAAACAGTAGTATGGTCATCTATCTTCCACACTTAAACATACATGCAGTT
>PVJX010025132.1:0-27280 GCA_004027295.1 Dolichotis patagonum | reverse complement strand
ACATGCTTTATTCTTAAGTTATAGATCCTCTTGTCGTCTTCCAGTCTTTGTATCTTTACTGCCTGCTCCCTTGTTATTTTTAAGAGATCTTCCCTTTCATGATCACACATTGCAAGCCTGTGTTCAATTTTTGATAGTCTATCTTTGGTTTCTTTCAAGCAGTTTTGCCAGCTTTCTATGGAGTCTTTAGTTTCCTGATCATCTCTTTGAATCTGCTTCATGAATTCTAGGTTTATTCTGTATTCTTCATTAAATCTTTCTCTCCTTTTGTGTTCCTCCATTCTTCTGTCTGTGTCTTCTTGAGAGGTGCCCAGCCTTTCTTTTATTAATCTACTTATCTCTTGTTTAATTTGCATTAATATTTCAGTTTTGGTCCCACTTATGAGGTCCTGAATGTACCTCTTATGTCTGCTAACACTGTGTTTGATGTTGCATTTTTGCTGCCTTCAATCTCTTTTGTATTTACTTCTCCTCGATCAATGTTCTCAGGGTTGGGGGCTGGGTTTTTTTCTTATTTCTCCCTTTCATCATGTTTTTGGTTCTTTCCATACAAGTGTACAGTGTAATTCCCAGACCCTTTTCTTGTTGGTTAAGGGTCTTCTAGAGGGTGCAGACTAGAGGATTTGCCCTCTTCAGCTGGTTATTAGAGATTAAAATTCAGGCACAGGCAGTGTGCGCTGGCTGCTCCCTTACGGGCCAGTCAACCTTTTCAGGCTTTCACTGTGTCAGTGTCCTCGATCTCAGGTAATTAATTTGTAGTGACTCACTGGGTCCAAAACAGGGGCATGGCCTAGTCCAAGCAGATTCCACCAATCTGCTCGACGAGGGGAGCAACCAACGGAAGCCACTTTGTTATGGAGTTAGGGCTGTCCTGCCCAAATCCAACATGTTGTCCAGTCCGTTTCCCCTTTTCCGTGGGAGGGTCTTATTCCCATCACTCACCGCATGTTGATGCCGGTCCCTGAGAACTGCTGGGCTCCCAGACCTCTGACTTCAGCATGGCTGCAGTGCGAATTCAAAGTGCCTCTGGGTGGGTTGCGTGCAGGGCCGGGTTCGGGCGAGCCGCACGCAGGGCTGTTCAGCTCCGTGCTCCGGCGGCTCAAGCCAGTCACTTTGGCACGGATCGCTTTGTCAGGTCTCTGGCAGGGATTCAGGCGGCTTGAGGAGTGAGCTGAGTTCGCTGATCTTAACTTCTCTTTTGGTAGCCTCAGTACCTCATATTCGAGCAGTTTTTTGCACTTTAGTTTCTTCCTGGGTTGTGAGAGTCCATCTCTCTCTGTTTGGGTCTCTCCAGGGTGTTTTATTCTGGCATTTAAGCTTTGTCTCTCAGAGAGGGTCCCTCTCCTGCTACCTACCGGTCCGCCATCTTTGGACTCCACCCCTGGAGGTTGTTTCTCAGAGCAGAGGAAAAGCTGCCCCAAGAGAGGTCTAAATCTCAGCATTAGGGAGATTGTTGGAATGGGAGAGAAACTATCTAAGAGTTTGCTTTAGAAAAGTCGGTATTTCATTCCATTAATGGAGTTTGCTAATCTTGACATGTTTTAGGCTGGCATTGCTCAGCCACGGCCGGATGTGTTACACTATTAATGGAATTAATCTCAGTCCCCAAACTCTAGTCTGCAAGAACCCAACATATTCCCTTATTTTACACAAAGGAACAAGACTGAAGAAGTAAGCACCCACAGGGATTATTTGCAGCTGGTAAGAAAACTCATGGATGAAGGATTTACTAAGTGGCTCCCTGATGGGAATGATTGGATGCTCATGGGAAGAGTAAGGTTAGACTTGTGCCTGCTACACATTAGATTTTTTCCACTTCCTGGCAGGCTGAGAGAAAGTAATTACATGAGTTTATATTTATTAGTCAAAAACTGCTACTGTTTAGTGTTGAAAAAAATTTCTTTATTAATTAGGTCCAGGGAGGCACTGGCATAACAGGTAGATGGAAAGGTTTAGCTGGTTTTCCACTCTTTAGAATTCAAGTTATCCTGTTGGCCAACTAGAAATAGACATTGAAAAATAGTTGTTTTCACAAGTATTTACTTGTTTTAAGTGTACAATTTAATAATTTTCAGTAAATCATTTACAGAATTCTATAATCATCACCACGATCCAACTCTAGCACGTTTCTGTCTCCCAAGATATTCTCCCCATCACCACCTCCATCCAGTTGAAACCACTAATCTAATTTAGGCCCATAAAGATTTAGTTTCCTACACACCTATAGATAGGGTCATATAATGCATGATCCTTATATTTAGTTTCCTTCACTTAGCTAAGAGTTTTCAAATACATTCCTTTTTAGTTGATACACCCACCATTAGGTGTAAATATTACATAGTTGGTAGTATATTCATTTAACAAAAACATGTTACCCTCTTTCCTTTTATCAAGCATAATGCTACTTGATTAGTTCTCTGGTGCTACGACTTCGTTAGTACCCATCTCAAGTGACTGTCTTTAATAACCCAGTTCTGGGAGTTTATGGATCTTTGAATTCTTGAGTGTGCTGGACCACAGAAGTCTAAAGATGTAAAAATATCCTGAGTCTATTTCCAAAAGCTCTGTCCTAAGGATCAGAGGATCCATCCTGATGGAGGAGAGGCATTAGTCACAGTTCATCTCCCCGACTTAGTGTAAACACCACAGGAAATAAGCACCCACACTCAGCTTTCCCATGAAAACAGGAGGAACTGAAATATATCTTGAGCACCACTCCTTTCTAGGCATTATCTTGGGAGAGGTTATAACACATCCAAAAATCCAAGGGTCCACCAAAAAGAGAGACAGCACTTTGAATAAACAAGAAAATCGAGAGGCACCTTCAAATCTGGCAGGACAGATTTTTGAGATCCCTCTCTTATTCATTTAAACCTTCTGATTAAAGCTGACTTTATCTCAGCACTTGGGAAGATGAGTAGGAGGATCACTGGGAGTTCTAGGCCACCTGAGCTACACAGTGAGCTCAAGGCCAGCCTCAAATAGGATGAGATCCTATCTCAAAGAAAGAACGAAACAGAGAAAGAAATAAACAAAAGAAAAAAATTTACAGTAAGGGCTCAACTCTTCAACCTGAAAGCTAAATTTTATGCTTTTCAGTCTTTTTCAACATACCCCTACCATTTTGTACAGTTAGAGAAAAATCATTGTTTGGATTTAAGATAATGGTTGTATGAAGTAACTTTTTTGAGCTGTTGCTACACTCCTTGAGCTACTCTGATCTGTTCACAGTTTCTTGTTATTGACCTGGTTTTGTTCAGAATGTAGAAAGAATATAAGAAGCCACCTGACATGGCCAAAGAGAAGAGCACAATTAAATAAGATCAGTGGGGTAAAGAAAAGGACATAGCAAAATGACAAATAGTGAAAGATACTGTTCATCTTTACTTCTCATTTAGAACAGGTGTTGTGTGCACCTCTTTTTAGGACATCCCCTGTCACCATTATCCTCCAACTGTGTCTTGATTACTTCTCTCCTTTTTCTGGGACAAAATACCCAACACTCAAAATGAAGGAAGGAAAGATTTATTTAGCTCACCATTTGTGGAGGTTTCAGTCTATCAGCTGGCTCCAAGGCAGGGTGGCATGGCACTGGGAAAACACTTGAAGACAGCGGCCAGCAAAAGCAGCCAGAACAGAAAGTGGGGAAAACAAGTCTCTTTTCCTCCCCTATATTATAAGCAGGCTAACACCCCCCACCCAATGCTACTCTCGCCTCCTAGGGCAGATGTAGCACTCACAAAATCTCTGTGCTTTCCTCTTGCACAGGATGAAGACAGTTACAAAATAAGGATCTTGGCTCCCTGCTGATTCTCTTAAACTCCTAAACTGCTCAAGTTGACACAATGTATCACCATAACAAACTGTTACTTTAAAATATACACACAGAGAGATAACCTCTGCTCTTAACTAATGTTTTTGTCATATCTCTTTCTCATTTGCTGCATTTTATCTTAAATTATATTGATGTTTTATAAAAATGGGATATTTACTATCTACTGGTTCATTTAGGTGGAGATTATTTCTTCACTATTCTCTTAAACTACTGGAGTATAAAACTTCCTGAGAATTCAACGATTAGCCAGTGTTGAAGATTAACAATATGAGCTTTCCTGATGAAGTTGCTTTTCAATGGCCAGTGAAGAAGGAGACCAAGGGAAAAACTATGAAACAGATCACAGTGAAGGACTGCGGTTCTTCATAATACAGAGCAACAGGCAGAACATTTGAACAACTAAGTTTATGATCATTCAAATTTTGATGAGTTTATTGGTGAGATAGAAATTCATGAACCAGGCAGTTCCAGACTCCAAGCAATTCATTTTGCTATGGTGTTAGGGTGAGAGAGGAAATTTATAAGACACTGACAGAAGCAAGACAAAACATAGTTGATTCCATAGGATGGCCTTCATTAGTTGGTAGATTCTGACTGGTAAATTGGCCTCTATTTACTGTTTAACTTGGTAACTGGAAGAACTGGAACATCTACCCAATGGTTATTTAGTTACAATTATAAATTTTGTAACAGATTGTATTCTGGTTTACTATAAATTAGGAAGTACCTAGGTATAATGAAATAGGGAGAGATAGAGCTCAAAAGGAATTGGAGGCAATGCTCTGACATTGCTTTCTGGCATAGGCACGGTTAAGGGTAAAGAACAGAGCATGCTTAGTGTACTTGGAGAGGGCACATGTGGTTGATGAGGGTTCAGAACCAAAGTTAAGTGTGAGGCTGATGCTATTACATCACCCAACTTAGATCCCTCAAACTTTCTTCCCTAGCTTGGCCTGTGCCCTTACATTTGAGGTCCTGAACCCTAGATTCTTTTTGGAGAACTTAGGGCTGCTGGTCCTTCCTTCTCTTTTCCAAAGCTGCAAGAGCCAGGGTAGATATTGTGCCAGAACTATTCTAGAAATATAACAAAACTTCTGTTTGTTATAAGGTCTTGAGAACCCAGCCGATCTTCCTCAAGTCTGCACAAACTTGGAGTTAGAATTTGCAACCAGGCACAGCTGGATTTCTCCAAGCATTTCACTAAGTTACTTGCACCTTGGTCCTTGTCCTAATGGTTGATTTTGGGGAACCAGACAGCTCACCTTTTGCTGAACTTTGTAGAAGAAATGCAATAAACACAGATTGAAAAATATCTCCAGAGACTTGCATTCCACAAAACATCTTATATTTTTTCCCCTAAAGACCAGATGAATGTTTGTTGTTTTTGCTACATGGCCAGTATCTGATAGTTGGGCCAACTGTTGTGATTTATCCTTCTGTGACACAGTGCTTTAATCACAAGTCACCATATTCATGTACTACCGACAGCAATTTGATACACAGAACTCACTGTTCAATTCTAGCCCTTAAGATCTCTGCGTCTTTTACGTAAAATAGTGTTTTCCTTTTCTTCTTTTCTTTTCCTTCCTCTTCCTTTTACTGCTCCTAAACTTCCTTTTTCTTCTTTTGTGCTAAAGAAACCTTTATTTATTCCCTGAATAAAGTTATGAGCAAGAGCCCAACATAGAAAAATTAAAAACAAATTGGTTTAGAGGGAGGGCTGCAAGATAGATGCTGGTATCACACCTTGAAACTACTAGCAGCACAAATCCAATGTCAGTAGGATCCAATCCATGTCAGTAGGAACTGACATGAACACGTCTATACATACCACAGAGACTTCTATTATTCCTGAGCAGAAAAACTATAAGGAGACCTATCAAATTACTCTTTTTTCTCTAGGTTGGTTTTTCATATCCTGAGTGTCTCCTATACTTTCTTTGGTCTCTTCCACAGTGACATTCATACATGGCATTCTCCACAGTGACAATGCACTCCAGCCAGCCCTTGGACTATGGAAAAGATCTCACCGAGCTGTTCATATACAAAGACAATTATTCTGCAGTATTTAATATACATAAGACCTGCATCTCAGCTGAGTCTCCAAGTGAGTGCGTCCAGTGCCAGGAAGGACTGTGGGGTGTGGCAACAGATCAGGAAAACAAATTTAAAAGAAAACATTGGCTACAGGTGCACATGCTGAAAGCCAAACAAAATAAGTTTCCAAAAAGGGTGTGAATAGAGGATCATTAATTAAAAGGTACTTATTCAGGGACAGCATGTACTCTGCTAGCCTGGGCCCAAGCTACTGAAGGGAGGAAGTGGGCCCGGAATAGAGGAGCAGTTTTCAGTAAGGACCAGCAAGTGGACCATTGCTGTGGGCATCCTGGTAGAATACAGAGTAAAGTCTAGAGAAGAGTCCTTTGGACACCTAGCCCCCGCGGTTCCTTCCTAAGCAGGCTTTTGCCTCCTGTAGAATTCTCTAGCCTGTGCCCAGGGATGATACCCCAGTGTTAGTGACAGTGAAGGAAGTGATTTCTTCTGCCATTGACAGTTATTGAAAAACCCTCGCCATTACCCTCCTTCCAGTGTGCCAAAACTGCCCCCAGCAAGTCCTCTAGTCATTGCAAATAGCATCAACCAACTGCGAAGGATATTTGGAGTCTGTAGAGAATTTCCAATCAGTGAATACAAAAGTGAGACATGAAAATAAAGGGGCAAAGGGCAAGACTTGCGCAAAACTAAGTAAACCAACAAAGCAAAGTGAGATAAGCCTCTATAGCTAGAGCTATTAAAAAAAGATGACTGATAGAATATGCTGGTAATCACAGTTCAGCAAAGCAGCAGCAACCAGGGGCAAACTTGAGTAGTTCATATCCTCAGCACCAAGGCTGTGTATGAAGAGTTTAGATGTGGGCACTTCCTGGCACCCTTTTGCCCCCTCATCTAGGGAAGGCTTTTCCACCTTCTTTCTAATAATCCGCATAGTGGGCCATTCCCCACTGCTTGCTGCCATGTCACCTCTTTCAGCACTGCCTCAGAACAAGGACCCAAATGGGAGCTGGCTACAAGAGAAACAGGAACTGCTACAAATTTGCTTCTTGCAGGATTAACTGAGACCTTGGAACACACTTAGAGACCAAGGATGGTGGGTATCACAATAGAAAGAACCCAAGAGAAAACCCAGTTGAGAGATTTCCCTTAAACACAGTTTTGTGCTAATACACCCACTTAATCCTTACCACAATCCTTTTAAATAAGCCCCATTATTATCTCCCATTTTACTGATGGTGAAACAGAGTTCTACAGAAGCTAAATGATTCATTTATGTTGTCACAGCTAGAATGTGGAGTGGCTGTGACTCTCACCAAAAGACTTTGAACCAAGTGTCTGCTGTAGTCACCATGACGCTGCAAATATTTATGGCATTACATCCCACATAGGTACCACCCAATCTTCTGAACAAAATTTAGAACTTCAACTTTAAGGCTCAAGTAAAATACAGCTGTGATGTCCTTTTTCAAATCAGATTTAACCCCAATTTCAAAGTACATTGCTAGTTGGTCCTAGAGTTCCATCCACTCACCAGGTTCCCAGGGACTGTGAGCAGGTCGTCTTGGAATGCAGTTCTGCCCCTTCTGAGGCCTGCAGAAATAGTGCTCATATAGGCTTTGGATGCTTGCTCTGATATTCTGATTAGAATCAACCTAGAGATCTCTGGGTTATAGGGTCTCTGGTTGTTTAATGTTTTCATTAAACAAGTGGGGGTTTGTGTTACCTGATTATTCTCATGCCTCCATCCCAGTATCTGCTTTTCAATTCTAATAGTGGCCACAGATTGGAGAAGAAGAATATTTTATTAAGAGACCTGCATTTTAAACTGTAGCTTAAATACTAGAAACTACAATTTAAAAATGAGTTGTAGGTAAATAAAGTTTCAGAGTCTGAAGCAAAAGCCATGCTCTTAGATCTTGGGCATTTGGTATCTTATTAATATTTCATCAAGACAGAAATAAGCATAGATTTTAAGCTAGAGGAAAATAAAGCAAGATGGATAAAAAGAACTTTCATTAAATGCTACTATTAAAACCTACTATGAAAAACGTTACTGACATTATTATTCATTCATATATCAAATATTGTTTGAAGATCTTATTCTGAGTCTGCTACTGAGTTATACAGCTATTAACCCTGTCTTAACTTCGAAGAATCATGGTCTTAGATGTGTCCTGTAAAACAGCAGTATCCACAGAATTCAAACTCACATAATCAAGAAGAACTCCACTGTGTAAAGGAGTGAAAGAATATAACTGGGAGAGACAGGGAGGATGACAGTGTAGGGAAATTTTAAATTTATTGCTTTCCACACTTACTTTCAGTAATTCTACTAAACTTCCCAGGATGAGAGCAACTGCCTGGAAGATGAAAACAGCTATGAGTGGTCATCAGTCTTAGTGACAAAAGGACCATGAATGCTGCAAGTGACTGGCAGGACTGAGCAGCAGACACAGGCACCTTGAAGGCATTTCTAGCAGCACCTCATACACAAGGTACTGAAGTGGGAGATCCAGGAAGGTGGTGGAGAACAAGAAAAGTGCTACCCATTTTGCCAAGAATGTGTATTATTTTGGGATGTTCACCACCGTACAGAGAGGTGATGCTGGTTGACGCTTCCTGTAGTGTATTTATAGACAATGCTGTTTCCTGTGTGTGGATATTATGGGCTGTCTTTACACAGCTTTCACTTGCTTTGAGAAGACTGGTGGGAATTTCTTGGACATTTGGGAGACATTTTTCACTGAGGTGTGGATGGTACAGTTCACAAGAAGACAAAAGTGGAAATAAGAAGTAGGAATGGATGGATTGTGGGCACCAGAGTGAGTGTATTAGCATGCCACCTGTACCTTCTTCACTGTGAGCTTAGTTGATGTGTTTACCCTCTCAGGGTGTTGACTTCCTCATATATAACATGTAAAGGTAATAGTAGCATTTATCTCATAGTTTTTTAAAATTTAATTATCTTCATACCAGGTCCCACACATTGTTGAAATTCCAGTAGCTTTTAGGGAGGAATATTAAAGAGCTAATATATGTAAGGTAGTTAGAAAAATACTGAGAACACATTAAGACTACTGGAATAGACAGTCAAAACAATTCCTCATGATGAAGATATGACTTATACTCCTGGAATAGCTGTAATTCACTGAAAACATTTGAAGTAGCTAGTGAATTTATTAAAGGACTTAAAACTAATCTCGATACATGAGCTATTTTCCTATAATTTAGCAATAGCCAGGGATATGGGCTGAATTCTGTGTTTTCTGTCCTTGTATATTGATGTCTTAATGGTTTGGAATGGTGAAGTGGGTTTGGGCCTGAGCAATGAGCAGATGCTGGAAGAGTTTTGAAATGCATGTTTAAAAAAAAGCCTAAATACCCTGAAAGAGATTGTTGGTAGAAATACAGGTTACAAAGGTGTTTTGGGCAAATCTTAGAAAATAGGGGAAAAATAATCCCTTTCATGTACTGGAAAAGAAATCAGCTAAAATATATTGTAGTGTTTTGTAGAAGGTAAAACTTGTGTGTGATGAATGTCAATATTCTTTTGAGTATATTTCAACTAAATAGTAATGATAGGTCTGTTGTTCTACTTATAGTGCAGTATGAGAGGAGATGGATGGAAGAAACAATTGTGAAAGACTTGAGAAGTTCTTAGCCTATCTCTGTTGAAAAATAAGAGAAAATGTCTTCCTGCAAGAATGCTAAGGGTGTGGCTATATTGTCTGACAATGAATTTATGAGCATGGTTCATAGATCCAGTCAACTTTCTCAGCAGAAAGGCTGCCTGGTCAAGTGGACTGATCAAGTCAAGAATGAGACAAAATGAAAGAAGTCTGACTGACCCTTCGGATTTTGCCAGATGGACCAATATGTTATCTGATGATATACACCCTTCGAGTGAAGCACGGAATAGCCCCAGAGTTGACACAAAGACTGGCAAGGCAACCAGGGCCATGATGAGCCCAAGGGTCACTGGCTGAGAGAGCACAGTTGTTTCTCCTGTGGTTCCAGAGTGTGAAATTCTCTACTTGGTCCCAGAGCTACCTTCTTAAGGTAGTGGAACCATTGCTCTCTTGGAGCAAGAGTCAGGGATGCCATCCTAGATGGTCTGCAAGACAGAGAATGGAGCCAAAGGTGGTCATTCTTGAGGTTTAGAGCTAGTGGAATTTACTATTGTATTGTAACTGCTTCTTTATGGATTCTCCCTTTTGCAATGGGAATGTCTATTCTGTGCCTCTCCGAGGATTGCATATCAGAAGCTGACAACTCGTCTGCCTTTACAGGTTTACAGCTGGAGAGGAATTTTGTCTCAGTATGAATCATACCTCCAGTCTCACTTATACCTAATTTAGATGATATTTAGAGGAGATTTTGGGCTCAGATTCGATGCTAGCATATGTTTTGTGGATGTTAGAATAAAGTGAATGCGTTTTGCATAAAAGAACATGAATTTGGGGGCCAGAAGGCAGAAGGTTATGGACTGAATTGTGTCCTTGTCAAATCCATATGACAAATGCTTACTGTATATTACCTCAGTATATAACTTTAGTGGGAGATAAGGCCTTTCTTGACATAAATAACTAAAATAAAATTGTGAAATATCAGTAGGTCATAATTCAATATAATTTGCTTCATTAGAAGAAGAGATTAGGACACAAACAACACAAAAACCAAGAGAATTAACACGAGGAACCTCTGGAAGCCAAGGAGAGAAGCCTCAGGAGAAGTCAAACCTGCTAACAGCTTGTTGACTTTCTAACCTTCAGAACTGTGTGAGAATAAAGTCCTATAGTTTCAGCCCTTCCATGTGCGACACATTAGCAAACTAATAGAGTCAGTTAGAAAACAGAAAAAAGAACCTGTCATTTACAACAGTCTCCAGTTCTGCATTATCAGAGCAGTGCTCCTGAGGGCAGAGAGCTGGTCCTACATTCAAGGCCTCATGTGGTCTCTTAGGCCCCAAAGCCACTGTGATATCTGAAGCATTTGTGGACAAATCCATGAGCTTTTGACCTTTGCTTCTCACCCCAGAGAGTGTCAGAGCCCCGCTATCACATGGTTACCCCAGAGTCACTCTGCGCAGGGAGCTGCTCTTGCCCTGATCGCTCCTCTCTGGAAGACGGCTTGGCCTCACACTTGCATATCATGTGCGAGGTCCTTATGAGGCTTTTCCTCAGAGCAAAGGATAAAGCTGTCTCAGGAAATGTCTGAATCTTGGCATTTAGGGAGATGGTGGGGATGGGGGGAAGAGCCAGCCAGGGCTTTGCTTCAGGCCTGACAGCAGCTCCTCCCATCAGTGGATGTTTGCTGCCTCTTTGTATCTGGGTTTGAGCCAGGCATTTGGTCACCATAGCAAGAGATGTGTGATGGCTGGGTGGGCTGTGAGTGAATGCCATGAATCTCAGACCCACACTCCCATTGGTAAAAATGTGCCATTTCCTTACTTTGCATGAAGATGAAATCCAAGGACAGAAAAAGAAAAATGCACTGAGCTTCTTTACTGTCCATATAAAGGGACTCACATAGATGAAGAGTTCACAAATTGTTCCCCGGAGAAACAAAGGAACTTTTCTAGCTAGGAAGGGGAGTGTGGAGCTAGGTATGAATAAGATTTTGATTCGTTTTAGCTGGCAGGGGTCAAACAATCACACAAATTTAGGACAAGTTCTGGTGTTTGTTGGTGAGGGAGACTGTTTAATTAGTTCCAGTGAGGTCCTGGCAGAGCAGATAGATCAAAGGGCTTAGTTGTTTTCTGTTTTAGAGTTCGCAGGTTTTTTTTTTTTTTTTTCGTACATCAATATTGGCTGTTTAGAACCAGTTCTTAAATAGCAGCATTAGTTTTAATATCTTGCCTGCAATTGTTACAATAAGTGAAAACTTTTTCTCTTAAAATTACTTTGATGTGTACTTTGTATGCTTTAATTTTGTAACTTGAACAACTATTTTCAAGATGACAGTATGGAACTTATCAAGTAGTGATTTCTTTGTGGGTTTTTTTTTTTTTGTTCTTTTCTTTTTTTTCCTTTGGAATTCTGTATTGTTGCTACCCTTTCTTCTGTTTTGTTTGTTTTTTTTCTTTTCTCTTTAAATAAAATAAAAAAAATTACTTTGAGCCTGCCTAGTAGCATAGAAAGGCCAATAACTCTTGGTACTTTGTTTCCTCTGTTTTTGTGCCCCAGCTTCAGCGTTTTACAGCGTGTCAAGGTCTGTGTTCAAGGCAGGGATTGTCCTTTGTCTCTGTTGGGTACTTGCACTCATACTATCTGAAAGTGACATTTACTTTTTCTTTTGGCATTTTTTTCTCAGGATTAAGAAGTTTTTCTGTTTCATGACTTAGTCCCGGAGACGTTCCTACATAAGGAAAGGGCTAAAGGTTCCTGGATATTGATTAGCTTGCCAATTATATAATTCAAATATCACACTTTCCTGTCTCAGATAAAGAATCCTCCAGTGTGAAATCTTTCAGATCACACTTTTTATCAATATGGTTTCCAGTATTTACCACCTTATCAGATACACTTTATGTTTAATATAAGCAATGCTAAAATATGTAGGATATAATTGATTCTGTGATTTCTTAGTGGTTTTTTTTTGCTTTTCTTCACTACTAAATCTTCCCAGCCCTGCAATGAAATGACCAGTAAGTAAACAGGTAACATTTGAAAGAACTGGTTTATGTGTAAATCCTTTATATATGAAGGTCTTGTCAAATGTTCAAAACTAAATTAAGTGAATTTGACTAACAATTTGTATCTATTTAGATCTATCTATCTGTCTGTCAGTCTATCATCTATCATCTATCCATCTATCTATCATCTACCTTTATGGAGGAAAATGCAGTTTTTGCTATATTTTTCAAATGTTTTAATTGTACCATTCCATAACAATAATCCTTTCAAAACTGTGCAGCATCATGACAATCCGATTCTAGACTGCTTTCATCTGTTCTAAGGACACTCTCCTTTCTTACCCTACCACATGGAACCACTTTAGGTCTCTACAGATTTAGCATTACTGGAGAGCTAATATATATGGAAATGCAGGTATGTGACTTTTTGTGTATTTATTTTATTTTACTTAGTATACTGTTTTGAAATTCATTATGTAGCTAGGATATCCCATTCCTTTTTATTGACAAATAAACCATTGGGTGATTATACCATATTTGATTATGTATTCATTTAATAAAAATGTGTTCATCTTTACATCTGTCATTGGAGAATAGTGCTGATCAACTGAACCATTCACAACAAATTGGATATTAATTAAATCAAGGAAATAGTTTACATAACAGGACAGCTTTTGACATGGCCATGCATATTAAGTGCAAAAGAAACACAAAGGAAGAAAGCATTATTTTTGTCTAAGACACTTGGAAAGGGTCTCATAAAAAAGGAGCATTTTTACAGGAATATGAAAATGGTTTTGAATGTATTTATATTCATCTAGGTCTATGCTGCCTCTTTTTGGATCTCAAAAGGACAAATTAACATTAGGAATGGAAAAAATATCTGGAGTGACCAGAGAGAAGGATGGGGGGGGGGCTTCAGTATGGAGATGGTCTTCACACAAGTGAGGGGAAACAGGATATAGTAGTTGAGTGGGGCAGATTTGCTGACCCCTTTCAGACATTTTAGACTGGAAATCCTAAGAGCTCAAATATCACCTCCCTCTGAAGGTGACATTAGAAGGATCAATCAGAATCAATCCATTTTCCTCTCTGCCAGGAGGTGGAGTAAAATATGTATTACAACATGGACGTTGTGTTTTGAGATAGCTCAAAGTTGGATGTTTTGATATCAGATTCCTCCTAGGAGAAGAAGTTAAGGCAGTGTCTTATACTCTCTTTTTACACAGTACCCCAGTGCAAGAGCTTTGCATACATTCATAGTCCACATAGTTATTGCTAGGAATTAGCATTCTACTGTGGGATGCTATCGTTCATGTCCAGATGTCCCCCCAAGCCTCATGCACTTTTCTATGGGGCTTTTTCAGAGGTAGCTGAATCTAGAGTTTGTGGTTGATTCATGGTTCAATCCTAGGATTAAGGTGCTAAGATTAAGGGTGGGTGATTGATAGAACAGTCCATTGATTGGATTGGCATCACTTTAATCCCAATAGTCTGGATAAGAAAAAAGGGGCCGAAAGATGTTGTCTCCCTATTTTTGCTCTTGTTTCTTTTGCTGTCTTCAACGGCCATGATTGTTTGTCCCTTTGCCAACCCATCTTGCCTTGGAGCCAGTGGATTATGGAGTGAAACCTCTACAAACTGTGAACTAAATAATCCTTTTGTTCCCTTAATTTTGAACATTAGTTGTTTTGTCTCAGCAATGAGAAAAGTAGCTAAGACAAGGGGGTGAGTGTCAGTAGCAGTTCTTTTGATGTTCCTTACATGTACCGGCCATCTAGCTTCTGACAGCATCACCTGGACACATTCTTTTAGTCCTGTCCTTCTATCCTTCTGTTTTCTAGAAGATAATAAGTTCCTATGACAGAGG
Source organism: Dolichotis patagonum (assembly GCA_004027295.1). Lineage (NCBI taxonomy): Eukaryota > Metazoa > Chordata > Mammalia > Rodentia > Caviidae > Dolichotis > Dolichotis patagonum. The sequence continues at coordinate 12,886 of PVJX010025132.1, read as the reverse complement.
TGGGAGCAGAGCAAATCAAATGACTCACATATTTCTGTCTTTTTTCTTTCATCTGCAGGGTTGTTTGCACCACAAACTACAATCTTGGTCCACTTGGTTGGATTCTCTGCTCCTATATGTTAAAAATTTGTGTCCACCACAATCTGAAGGTGTGCTAACAGCTATTCCTTCTATGAGAGGACAGAACTCTCAGGAGAGTTGGCTTTGCTTACTGTAGGGGGCTGCTGGACGCTCTTCATCTGGGAACTCAACATCTACCAGTCAGGCTGGTTGCCCCTAATCTTTGGCATATGTTTCCCAACTTGGTACCATGGAAACCACAGCCTGCATATTGACACTATCACACAATTACTTTATTCTTCCACTTGCTCAGGGGAAAAAAAAATCTATTTCCTAGCTGTGACTTTGACGGGAGGAAAGAAGAAAATGACAATGTCCAATAGTATCTGTAGTGCAGATGTGACATTGCAATTCTAGAACATGAAGGTCTCTCTTAATTTACAAAATGTGTGTGTTGTGGCCAGTTATGTCTATAATCCCTCCTCTTTGTACATTATATCATTTGTTATATGAATACAACTAAGATACAAAAAAGAGAAAATCTGCTTGAAATAATGAGAATATTCATCGTTAGGTCTTCCAGTAGCAGGACTGTCTGTAGAGGAAACTTCATTTTATTATTGCCAAGAAGCTAAAATCATGCAGGAAATTACTTTATTTCTGGTGTGACCTCTGGTTCCTTCCCCAAGGGGATTTCCATCCACCAGGAGCTTAGAAGCTTGCTAGGAGCTGCATAGACAAGTGGTTGCTGTCAGGGTCCACTGTGACTGAGGAGGAAGAGGGGATGGAAATAGACATGGACATGGGTTGCAGTGACCTCCACTTGCATTGGTCCTCTCTCTGTCAGTGGGTTTTAGCTTTTGAGCTGCTTTAATTTCCCAAGCCATCTGGGAAACTATATACTAGGACAGGTTGCTGATGGCCAGCAGCCAGCATTCAATGACCATGAGGCCGATTTGTTTCAATTAATTATGTTCGCAATACCTGTGCTTTTATTGCACCTGCCTTTTGATCTTTGCCCAGAACTAAACTGAGTCCCTTTCTTGACAAACTGTCTCATATGACTCATCCAAATTTCCCTCTCTCATGGCCCTCAGTGAAAGAATAACGAGACATTAAAACCTTTGGCGACTTTTGTGCTTATTTGCCCTCTTGTCTCCCACAAACTAGGTTTTTGTTTCCATAATCTCCATCTCATATTCCCCTTTCTTATAAGCTTTCTGTGACTATCCAATATCAAGTCATCAAGTCTTCTTTGCCACATGTTTAGAAAGCTGGAAGTCTAGATGTGATTCATCTAGGAAGAGTTTCTTTTGGTGCCTTGCTCTTTTCCTCCCTTTCTCAAATTGCAAGTATGATGGACATTGATCCAGTAGATGTGTTGTATCTTGAGAATATAAGATATGCAGCAGTCTTCAAAGGATCTTGTGACAAACAAATAGAAGCCCAGAGTTAACTAGCTGATCACTCGTAAAGGAGCCCTAGCAATGCCGAATATCCAGATTCTGGACTTGTATGTGAAACCAGAAATCCCTATTTGTTTAAAATATGAGTCAGCAACTGTATGTAAGGAACCATATAGTAAATAGAGTAAAATGCCTTAATATAATTGCTTTTGAATAGCAATATGGAAAATAGCTTAGTCTTTTGGAGGCATATGGTGTTTACAAATTGCTAAATTCTGCATACAGAACAAAAGCAACCTTGGATAACACATAATCAATTGAGCATGCAGTGTTTCTAAAATTTTTTTTACCAAAAGAAGCAGTATTTCAATTTGGCCCAAAACTAGTTTAAGGTACTGTTGATAGTTCTGTTGCTAGCAGCTCAATCCAACCCCCAACTATGTAGTTTTTTTCCTGATACATAATTTTTATGGAGTCACAACTCTACTTAGTCATGTGCTTATTTTTCAACTGCACTAAGAGCAAAGTATATACTTGCAGAAGAGAAGCAAATGAGAATCAAAAAACGTAGCTACAACATTATCACACAGAGATAACCATGGCTAACATTTCAGATTTTATATTTTCATGATACTGACAGACATATATACAGAGATACTACTACCATCAGTAGTAGTAGTAGTAGTAGTAGCAGTAGTAGTAGTAATGGGAGAAATACTGTTACTAATAATATTGTGGTGATACTAATGATGTAGATTTTGATGGCATAAGCAGTTCAGATGGCACTAGTGTAGCATGTTCCATTCTGTTTATAATGAGTGCCTAATTATGTCACTTTTTCTCTTGACCACACAAACTAGCCCTTTATAAAAACATCATTCTTTCCTCTTTGAAAAACTGCAAAGAAAATTTTGAAAAATCAAAGTCTCAAGTATCACAGGATCAAGATTTGTCTTTTATATCAAAACTCAGTTTCTAGAACTGGGCGTGGTGACACACACTTGCAATACCAGCATTTCAGAGGCTTAGGCAGGAGGATCACTGTGAATTCGAGGCTTGGGCTACATAGTGAGATTTAAAGTCAGCCTGAACCACACAGAGTGGCTGTGCCACCCCCCCTCACTCCCCCCAAAAACAACTAAGTTTCTAGCACAGTGACACATACCTGTAGTCTCAGCTAACTGAATAAAACATCTAATATTAATAAAATAAATTACAAAGTAGACAAACAATAAAAATTGTCATACTGTTCAACAAGATGTTCACTTATTTGGTATCACATATCAAATAATTGCAGACACAAAGATATGAAGATCAGACTGTGGGATAAACATTGTCCAAATAGAGTGAAGATTATGCAGAAGCTTGCAAAAAATAAAAAATGGAGAAAACACTGAAAATATTGTTTTGTTTGTCTGTTTATTAGGTTTCTGAGACAGAGTCTCATAATATAGCTTACACTAGGCTTGAAGTCACCATGCAACCCACACCAGCCTTCAGTTCATGGCAATCTTCCTGCCTTAGTCCCCCAAATGCAGGGACCACAAGCATAAGATGCCACACTAACCTAAATATTTTTGGGGTTTTTTTTGGTCTTGATTTTCATTTTGCTTTGTTTTGTTTTTTGAGACAGGGACTTGCTATGCAGCCCAGGCTGGCCTCGAAATCACAGCAATCCTTTCGTCTCAGCCTTTAAGTGCTGGGACCACAGTTGTATACCACCATACCTGGCCTGGTTTGTTTGTTTCTTTCTTCTTCTTCTTCTTCTTTTTTTTTTTAACCAACTATGTAGTTTGATTTGCTATAGTTGCCCCTGCAAAATAACAGCAGATGGGTGGTTTACAGAACAGAAGTGCATATTATCACACTTTTAGAGGCTGAAGTTCAAGATCAGGGGCCAGCAGTTGGATTCCTCTGAGGCCTGTCTCCTTGACTGTCTTCTAACGTGGTCTTTCCACCATGCATGCACATCCCTGGTGTCAATTTTGTTTCCCAATTTTCTCTTCTTAAAAGAGCAGTAGTTACTTTGAATTAAAACCCCACCTAGTAACCTCACTTTAACTTCTTCACCTTTTTGAAGATCCCATGTCCACAGAGACACAATTTTTGGAAGACCCAATTTGGACCAAACCACATACCGATGTTAACCAACCATGATATTTACTAACTCTTTTTCTTTGGGCAAGTCATTTAGCCTCTCTGAGTCCCAGTAATCTCACCTGCACATTGTGGATAAAGAAACATACTTTGTGATTCATCACTGAAATAGTGGTAATGTATATAATTTCACTTAACCCATTGTTAGAGACCCAATCAATTTTTCTGACTATGTAAACCCATGACAGAAAGGTGAGTGGGCACGCATGAAGTAGAGGGACAGGAAATGGTAAAGTTTTTTGAGAACTTGCAGGAGGGAAGCAGAGAAATGCTGTCAAGTTTATGCTTATTAAAGATTCAGGAGGAAGAAGAGTGAACATGTCTCTGAAGGAATGCACTAACAAAAAGAAATAGCATCAAAGGTGGAATGCCCACTGCGTCTAAGGTCCATGTGGTTTAGTGGTTGGCTGAGCTAAATTGTTTGGGTTTTTGTTGGTTTTGGATAGAAAGTGAATGCTTTCTTTGTGAATAGACAAGTTTCTCGAATGTCCACATGCTGTGGTTTCGATACCTGTCCCTGATTCCCCTTGAGTGTGAGAAAAGACTAGAAATATATCTGGCACACATTGGCTTCTTTCCCCTGAGCTGGGAAGTGGAACCTAGAGACAGAACCAGAGTCAGTAACAGAAAATAACAATAGCCAAGTATTCACACCTGTTAGTACCTAAAGTCCTGTCTGGCTGAGTAACAAAATAAGAAATTGAATTTTTAAAAAGGCAGATCCTTGTTAATGTATTCTAAATTACATTGAAAAGGCAACACTGAGGCTTGACTTTATTTGTAAATGAAATTTGACATGAGAATCTGGTGACATTGCGGAGAGAGGTTACTTCTGGTACCACCTGGGCTGCACAATATTCTTTCCTTTGTAGAGAGTGTTGGATAACAGACTTGCTTAGTAACAACTGAAATTCATCTCTGACCAGAGTGACCAATTCCTGAATATGGGAATAGGCTTATACAGTAAGCTATGAGAGAGAATTAACACACCTAGAAATAGAGTTTTATTTGTATATCTAGTGCCAAATAGATGCAGCTATTAAGTACATAGATTTTTTTTTTCCTACAGGAACACACATGTTAGTGGTGTAGACAAACTAAGTGCTTGAGAAGCCTTGTACATTGTGGCTGCACTGACAAGTAGGGTGGCATGAGGGCAATGGAACAAGAGTCATAGTGTGAACGGCTCAGTACTCTGGGGAGGACAGTGCAAGTCTCTACCAGGATGGATCTGCTGGGAGGGACCTGCAATTCCTGCCTCCCACTCTCTGGCCAAATGCATTGCCCTACTAGATGCTCCTTTGCTAGCTTCTTATCTGGAATCATGGAACCCATGCCAATAGCCTTCTCTTTGTTACTTTCCTAGTAGTGGCCCAACCTAGTGGCATTTTTGTTGAAAGGCAACCTTTGCCAGTTTCTCACTGAGAGTTACTTGGTTTGCAGAGCTACATTCCTCTAGATCATGGCAGAAAGAAAAAAGTATGGAAAAAAAAACCAAGAATCTGTCTCATATGGACACAATAGTCTTCTGTGTTTACTTTCAGAAGCTGAGAAAGCAAGGGATTCTTCAGTGTTGATCTTTCTGCCTCTTTGGAGAAACCATTTTCTTGAGACAAACAATGGGTAAATGGACTCAATGCATCAATGCTTCTCCCCTTCTTCTAAAGAGAGACAATTCTGGATGAGGTTCACTTATGCTTCTTTGTAAGATCTAGTGGCATTGAGGCCATTTGCTAATAGTAGCAAACTTAATGAACTTTTGTGTTAATTTTTGTGATTATCTGTCTCATTTTCCCTGTCCATATCCTTCCTGCCTTCTGGTATCCTTCCATATCCTTCCTGGCTTACTGGTATGTCTGAAATGAAGTACTTGCCCAGTCGTCTGAGTGTCCTTGTACACCAGTTAACTCTCCTATCTCCAAGTAATCTTATCTTCTTAGCTAGATTTCCGTCATAGCCCCCCTTTTTACATTTAACTTTGTTGTTGTAGCAACAATCTAAAGGTGGTTCTGATTACAGGTACCAAACTGAGAACAGTGCATCTGAAAAACACTGCCTCATTATATTACTAGGTTTGCATATTTTGTTGCATAAGTTTACACTTTTATGTCAAAGATATTTTGGTGTCTTTTAGGAGGCCTATAGCTAGAATTGCCCTCACCTTAGAGGAGAATCATTAGAGAAACTTTAAGATCCTGATTAGATAATAAGTTTGGTTATTAGTTGCACTCACTATGCAAATAGGACAGAGGGCGTGTAGAGAATCCAGAAACCCAGAGAACTGAGACAAGAGCCATGGAAATAATTCCCAGGAAACACTACTGAGTTCTAAAAAATTAATTGCTCACATGGGCTAAACTGGATTTCAGAACAGTTGTGGAGTTACGGTGATTGATTACTGTTAGGTGAGCATTGTTCAGCTGTTTCGAATGGAAGTATGTATGGTGGTGATCTTCTGCTTATTTTAGTCTTGTATTTTGTGTAGATAGGGTCAAGTAATTTGTTCCAGAAGTGCCCAAAGCCTGTGATCAAGGATAATGATACTTAAAGAGCTAAGCCCAGAAAACAGCATTGAAGGAACTTTATTTGCTATTGACTTTGATCACAAGTAACTGGACTTAGTTCTTTGGATACTGTTTTGTAGAAACCCTCTTGAGACAGTTTGGTAAAGGGAATATGTATCTTGCATATGTAGGAAATATAAATTGTTCTATGAGGTAGACAATTAACTATAGAGATTGTTCCAAAGATGACTATAAAAACATACTACTTCTAAGATAATCTAAAGACTTGTATTTGTGCCTTAAGAAATGAGAAAATTCCCTCTTACTGACTTTGGAAAGTCAATAAGACTTGTCATTTGTATGTAGCCAACAGAAAGTGGCACAAACTATGCTATAAACTTTGAGGTTAGGCCATAAAAAGTGATTTAAAATTCCTAACTGGAGTAAGGTGATTAAATGGGCTTAATATGATAAGTGAAGTATTTGAAATGAGGTAGCAGTGATGGTAAATTGCTGAGACTAATCCCCCTAAAACCATGAGCCTAATTAAATCTCTAAACTGTGGACAGCAAGTACTGTTCTCAGTTATAGCACTGGTACTGAAGGGTATACCTGCCTGAAAAGTGAGGTGATGAGTGTTACTTCCTCCTCAATATTTTGGAAGCATTTGAGAAGGATTGGCATTATTTCTTCTGTAAGTGATTAAGAATCCAGGCATCAAATAATTTGACTCTGAGCTTATCTTTGATTGAAACCATTAATTGATTAATGATTCAGTATCCCTCACTTATTATTGGTCTCCTGTGATATCCTATGTTTATGGTTCAGTTTTTGTTGACTAAATGTTTCTATAAATTTATTCATTTTTTTCTAGGTTAACCAACTTGTGACATAGTAGTTCATAATAGCGTCTTGTGATTCTCTGTATTCCTATATTACCAGTTGTACTATCTCTACTTTCAACGATGATTTCTTTGAGACTTCTTTCTTATTTTCAAGTCTTCCTGAGAGTAATGATTTTGATTAACTTTAAAAACTCTTAGTGTCATTTACCTTTTCTATGGTTTAAATAGTGTCTACTTAATTTCTTTCTACTCTGATTGTGTTATTTTCTCCATTCCGTTAATTTTGGACTTAGGTCTTGTTTTTCCATCTTTTTTCTAGAAAGTTGCAACTGACTTTGTTCCTAGGACAGCTTGTCTGAATGAAGTTTTGCATTCCTCAGTGGCCTTAGACCACAGAAAGTAAAGATCTAAATGTAAAATGAGTCCACTTCCAGAAACTTTGTACCAAGGGTCAGAGGTTCTACACTGCTGTGAGGATAGGAATTTCTTACAGTTGCTCCCTCTGGCTTAGTGTAGGCAGAGTTAGAAATAAACACTTATACTTAGCTTCACCATGAAAACAGAAGAAACTGAACTATGCACCTTTGACACACCACCCTTTCCAGACACATCTGAAGGTTCTGCCTTCTATGTTACTGGTTCTGATACAGCATATTCTGACTGGACATGGCATATTCTAACCCCCATGGATCAATCAAAAGTAGAAATCATAGTGGATCATCACAAAGAATGGAGAGGCATGTTAAAAATCTCTGGCCAGATAGCTTGATGACATCCATCTTTATTCTTTTAGGACTCATCTGATAAAAGTTAACTTTATAATCAGGGTTCAACTCTTGAATCTGAAACTTAATTTAATACCTCTGAGTGTCTCTTTCAAAATACTTTGGACCTTTTCTTTTATGTGGTAGATGCAATTAAGGAATAACGATTTCATTGAGTTTAGGATACTCATCGTATGAAGTATTTTTCTTGTCAGTGTTACAGAGTGTTTCATTCTTCCTGAGCCACTTTATGATCTCTTCCATGTTTCTTGTTATTAGAATGGTCTTGATCAGAATGTGAGAAAATAGTGTGTCTTCCAGTATACAAGAAATCACCTCACACAGACAAAAATTGAAGTAGAGCTAAACAAAGTCAATCCAGTAATGTAAGGAAAATGGTAAACTATCAAACACTGATACATGTTTAAATCTGGCTTTCCCATTCAGGCCAGGTTTTATGTCCACTCCTCCTTAAGACATCCTCCACTGCCACTGTCCCCCACCTGTTACTTGACTACATAAAATGATCAAGCTACAATAAAATCCATTCTCCTAGAGAATGGTCCTCCATTCTAGTTCCTAAGCCTGATACCATCTTATTATGACCACTAGTTGAATTTTTAGTAGATTTACACTGAACTATGGTCCTAGAACTGGAATCCACAGTCAGAAAATATGAGTTTTAGAAAAATAAAGATTCAGATTTTGAAGCTTAAGCCATGCCCTTAGATATTGGGCATCTCATGTATTGTTATTTTGTCAAGGATGAATCAGGCAAGTGATAGTGGAAACAGGATTTTCAAGCTAGAGGGAAACAGTGAAAGAGAGAAAGAATAATTGCAGAACCCAATAAAACAAGATGGAAGAATTCCATTAAATGGTCACCTAGTACCAAAACCACCACTTAGTTACGAATATTATTTAGCTATACTACAAATATTTTTATAGTGTTTACTCTAGTTTGACAGTGCTGTTTCTATATGATACTCCTTATACTTCTGAGGATTTTACAGATAATTTACTGTTTCACAGAATTTGGAGGCTGAGGATACACAAAGAACCTATGTGATTTTCTTTATGACAAAATGTGGAAGGAATGAATATAATTGATGAAAAAGAAACAGGATAAAAAGAGTTCCTTGCAGAAGTCACTTAGCCCCATAATATCTTCAAAGAAAAATGTTGATGCACTGTTATGGATTAAACTGGTGGTCAACTTAACACCAGCTGGATTACATCAGCATGGTGCTGAGCAGAGATGTTTCACCTGAGGAAAGTTGCCGGCATAAATGAGATGTGGAGAAGAAGGAAGAGCGTTAAGGCATTATGTGTTGAGATGTTGAGGTGTTGTGGGTTCTCCTACGTGTTGCCGTTCCAGTCATTATGTTCTCCTGGAGAAGCTCTGGTCCTCACATCAAGCATTGCTTCCTGGCTCCAAAGGGGAAGATGTGTGCTGCTTGGTCTCCAGGTTGAACTCATCATGCTGGCTTCCTGCCATGTACTCGACTGTGCTTGTCGTCAGAGGAGCTCGGGGCCTCCATGTCGCTGAGGATGGCTGTGGTGCTTTTCAGGAAAGCCCTGGTATTTGTTGTGTGTGTGACTTCTCGGCTCCAGCATAGAACCCTCAGCCTATCAGCACAGCTCCTTCCTTCACGCTGCTGGCATAGACTTCCTAGCTTCCACTGCTGACCTTTGGGCCTTCCCAGCATGGATCCGTAAAAGAGACTGGCATGAGTCCTTTTTGTGGGCTCTAGACCTCCAGTTGGACTCATGGAAGGCAATGTCATGAGCTCTGGGTTTTCATCTGGACTCATGTGGGACATTGCTGTGGGATTTAGGCCCTTGACGAAATATTCTATGTTTTTGGTGTTGTGAATAGATGTCCTGCATTTTCTTGTGTTAACTCTGGGTGACCATCATAAAAATAATATTATAAACTCCATGTCCTGATTCTAATGTTCTGTGTATAACCCCTGACTACAACATGCAAATTATATTAGCTAGAAATGTTTTAATATGCTTTTTAGAACATAAACTTTGTAGTGAATTGCACATTTATAATTATCATTATTTCACACATAAATCACATCAATCTGTGAGCCAAAAATATAGATGTAAGTATTCCTACATTTAAAAGAACAGTATATAAAGAAATGTAGCTGTAAAAAAGGATCCTGGGAGAAATTATTAGCTGTGTCATTCTTTTACCACTTAAACATATGGTGTTAGATACAGCTTTAAGCATTGTCTTGAGAATAGTTAAATTATTGTGTCTCATGCTTTGTTGTATTTGAATCCTAAATTACACAGGTAGTACTTTCTAAAAATTAGACATTAAATATAGACTGGTCAAGTTTAGTGGAAGCAATAGTCTCACTATACTCTTTACTCAACTACCATATAAATTGGCTGTGAATCAAAAAATAATCCAATACTGGTGGGAATCATTATGGTTCACAAGATAACCACATCATCATTAGAACACTTCAAGAATGATTAAATTTGCAAAGTTGTGTGGTTATATTCCTTTAAAAAGTCATTTAGCTATATATGCTGATACTTTTTATGGGTGAAATTGTACTAAGATGAAAGGATGAAAGGGGTGCAGTAAATCATCAGTTAATTATTGATGATCTGAATGTCCAATATACAATTACTTTTCTTCCTTGAATTATACTTTGTATATATTTGAAATTTTTATGATAAAATGTTTAATTAACTATAGTAAATTGAAGACTATTTCTGCTGATTATCTAAATAGAATATTTTAGACCACCATATTTGGGCACAAATTTTTTCTCTAATGAAATACCAAATATTGTTTTCAGTACTTCATCTATTTCTTCATCCTTCAGCATTTTAAACTCTATAAGATCTGTGTTTTCCTTATAATTGAACCTCGTGTAGGTGAGAGTCCAGCCCACTAAACAGTAAAACCCTTCTGGGGTCTGCACCGAACAGAGTGATTTGGTTTTAAACACTGATGTTGGCGATGTCTGAAGGTACGTATTTATAGACTCAAAATCTTCAACTGTTCGAGGTTCAAGAGTAAAGGAATAGATTTTCCGGTGTTTCTTCATTTCTAGAATATCAGAATCAAGAAATTCTGGGTTTGAAACATGCTGTTCCCTTCTGATGTGGTCCAGGTACCAGGTTCCATTTTCTTCTGTTAATCGGAAAATGGCAGGCACCTGAGGTTGATCCTTCCCAGAAATTAATTCCAGAGGCTCCCAGAACTGGTAGGAGCGTCCAAACCCAGCATCAACAATGTAGTTTCCACCACTGATGGTCACCAGTACTAGCATGTGAATCATGTTACTGCTATAATTATCGACTGAAGAGATGTGAACATAACCTCCCAACATTTTGGTCTTAAATCCCATGGTGGTCAGAGCCCAGTATAGGATATGATTGGCCTGGAGACACCACCCACCCCGGTTCTTTCTCACAATTAGATCAAAAAGAGCCTTTAAGTCCAACTCCATGGATTCTCCACAATGCATGCTCAGATTCTCAACCGGAACAGCTCGGATGTGGTGCTGAAAAACATCAGTTAATGTTTCCAGGTCCAATTTGTTCCTAGAGTTCTTATAACCAATTCTTTTGAAATATTCTTCAATATCCATGGTCTCCTGAGGCAAGGAGAACAAATCAAAAAAGAAATATTACTGAATGTGCTGTTGGATTTTCACCAGTAGGCTAATTATAGCTGGAATGCATTTTAGAAGCGTAAGTACAAACTGTTTATAAGTATCATTAATGAAATATGTGAACTGATTTATAGCCCTAACTTCATTAAATATGCTCAATGAACCTGGTACAAACTTATAAGACACATAATTTCTTTAATTTTCCAGGACTAGACATTGGAAATCCAGGTTGAATTGAGGCAAATGATAACTAGCTTAGATATGGGTCTCTTGGTGATGAAATAAAATTATATTCCAACTTATTTTCATTAAAATAAGATTCTTAACAAATTCTTTATATAAACAAACTAATCATCCAATAGAGTAGATCATGTTTGTGGCAACTGACTCAGTGAATTTAGCTATTAAGCAAAACTTATATAAATTTCTACATTCAAAAATTCATATGCATTTACTCATTCATTCATTTATTCATTCAACAATTAGTATACTCGGCTTGTTAGTAGACCATATGCTTAACAGGTATGATAGTCTAATCCAAATCCCAGCACCAAAAAGAAAAAAAATCACTAAAATTTTAAGAATATAAAAAAAATTGTTGTCAGAATATATTCCCTATGTTTACAGCAATCCCAATAAGCTAGCATTCTTTCTCTTCCTTACTTTCAGCAGGACATTTTCATACTTGCACAAGCTTTAAACCTCTAGCTTCCAGGCTCAGGAAGAATGAATTGAATGTGCTCAAACTTCCCCAGTGCCCTCCTGGTTCCTTAGCCAGAATCTGCACAGGATATGTATGAAAAAAAAAGCACTGATTTGGAGGAATAAGGTACTTTGTGCATGCTGCAACATTTGTTGCTTGTGCCATCGATTCCTGTCTTTCTTTTTGAATTCTGTAATTTGTTTTTAAATTTTTGTTCTTTCCTCTGGAAGCTTCAACAGTCAATCCCACTCTTTTACTTGGTGCCTCAGTACCTTTTGTTTTTAAAACGATAAAATGTTGAGTTGGAATTTGATAATTTCAAGTCCCTTGCAATGAAATTAGTATTTGTTAGGAACCTCAATACTAGCAACATGTTGTAGGCAAATAATGGTATTCTGCAAATAAACCTGAAAAATTTTGTATTCCTAAAATGTGATGCAACAAGAAGGCACTTGAAAAGTAGCTTCTGGGAAAGAGTTGACTGAAAACAATATTTGCTTTCCACATGGGTCGGTAGCACCTCTGTGCAGGGACCCAACATCGTTTCAGTTTGACCGTCCTCACAGGAGGTCAGAAAGCAGAGTGAGCACACTCAGGGAGCCCCTTGAGAATCCAGAGGAAGGCACGTTGTACCTGTTCTGGTAAGCTGAGTGTCAGTTGATTGTCAGTATCCACTCCGAAGTCTTGGAATATTTCTTCTTCCAGTACAAATTCTAAAACTGATAGAGAAGATAGTTTCAAAAAATGTAAGATATCTTTCTCAAAAATGAAAGGGTAGTTTTTTTTGTTGTGTTTTT
>PVJX010025131.1:0-27282 GCA_004027295.1 Dolichotis patagonum | reverse complement strand
CTCTCTCCCTCTCTCCCTCTCTCCCTCTCTCCCTCTCTCCCTCCGTCTGCTTGTTTTTTGGATATTTTTTGTTTTGCCTTTGTGGTTGTCGTCCTTCTTTCCTTGATCTTATTTTACATAAGTATGAATATGGTTTCTTGTTTCTTTGTGGTTGTCATTCTGTTCTGTTCCTTCTATTTCTTCCTTCTCTCTTTCCCTCCAGTTTTCTGCACCAGTTTCCCAAAGAAACTAGATAGGGAAGCTAGATGCCTATTAAATCAGAGCCAGAGGAAGAAAAAATACACAAAATTTAAAATCTAATAAACATAAAAACCATAAAAGAGCATAACATAACCCCCCCTTACTAAATAAATCAAGAAACAAAAACTCAAAACTCATAAGATATCCAATGAGAACAGAAATTAAATATTCCGGTGAGACAGTGTACGTGTGATTCACATGTAGCGTCTTTGCCAGCGTCTGAGCGCTCACACCCCAAAATTCCTCTGAACCTTCCACTGAGGTGCTGAAGCTGACTGGCACACAGGGTTGCTTTCCACCAGGCTGCAGGGATTCTTGCAGAGTCTGAGCCACTCTAGGTTCTTGGGTCAGGAACTCTTGCTGCCCTTCTCGGTGGGTGAGAGGGTGGAATCAGCAGAGTCACTGGCACAGAGTGGTCCCGAGTCAGGAGTATTCCTACACAATCAAATCAGCTACAGCGGTAGCAGCATAATTCCTTACAGTGACATCTATGGGGTGAGCTGAGAACACACTGTGACACACAGTATGGGTCTCCCCTCAGCCAACTGTTGACTGTGGAAGGCCACTCTGGAAGCAGTATCCCGTGTTTTCCTTGCAGGTCCCACCCTCCACTGGTTCACTCGGTCCCAGTGTGGTTCTCCTTCGTCCCTCTCTGAGGGGTGCACTTGACACCGTGGAGACACCATCACCACACATCCACACTCTTCCTGCTGGCCGTGGCTGCACTGCCAAGTGACTGACATGGACTCAGCTTGTCAACGAATAAAACAGCTAGCATCCTAACAAGAGCTACACTGGATCTGTAGATATGGCGGGGGAGTACTGCCACCTAAATACTCAGCCTTATGATTCATGAACATGTGTTTTTTCTACTTACCTAGATCTTGAATTTCTTTTAACAACACTTTACGGTTTTCAGAGCATACAGTTTGCACCTATGAATATGATTTACTCATAAGTATTTTACCCATTTTGGTGCTATTTAAATACGAATGCTATTTAAACATAATATTGGTATGCAATATTTAATTTACCCATTCACTAGTTGATGAAGTCTTGTGTTGTTTCCACTTTATACTTACTACAAACAGTGCTCCTGTAAACATTTGTATTTTGTGATAAAACATGTTTACATTTTTTTCTAAGTATTTGCCTAGGAATAAAACTATTGAGTCACTGGATAATTTTATGTTTAACTCTTTGAATAACAAGCAGACCACTTTCCATTAAATTCGATTTACATGAAATTGATTTCCCAATTTCAATTTCGGATTGTTATGATAAGTGGGTAGCAATGCAATTGATTTTTATATATTGATCTTACATACTGCAACCTTGATAAAGTTACTCCTTAGTTATTATAGTTTTTACTGAGTATCCTAAATTCCTTGTCTTCTCTGAAGAGACAGAATTTTAATTATTTCTTCCTTTCCAAACTGGATGCCTTTCTTTTTTTTCTTGCCTAGTTGCCCTGGATAGAATCACTAGTACAATGTTAAGTAGAAGCAACAAGAGCATAAGTTTTATTTTATTCTTGATCTTGGGAGGAAAATACGCAGTCTTCCACTGTAAGTCTGACATAGATGAAGGATTCTCACAGGTCTCCTGTGTCAGGCTGAAGAAGTTCCTACCTATTCTAGTTTGTTTTCTATTTTTATTGTAAAGTCTTTGGTTTTTTGTCAAATGATTTCTCCATGTCTATTTTAATATTTTGTTTGGTTGCTCAGGAGTATGTTGTCTAATTACCACATATTTGTGAATTTCACAGATTTTTTCTGATATTGATTTCTAATCTCATCCCCTTATGAGAGCATATTTTATAATATTTATACTCTTTAAATTCATTGAAAGCCATGTTATAGTCTATGCCGGGGAATGTTCCACTTGAGAAGAAGGCATACGGTGATGCTTTTGGATAAGGTGTCCTACAGATTACCTGTCAAAACAGGTAAATGGATGTGACATTTAACCTCGCATCTTCTATATGTTCTATGTCCTTCTAGTCATCCCCTCCTGCTTTCTTCATATAAGAGAAATGTTCTAATGTAGTATTGAAATTTCTTTGATGATCTTTTCAGTTTTTTTATTTTGTTAGTGATCATTCTGAGGCTTACTAGTTGTGTCTTAGCACAGTCAGTTTCAGATTACACTTACCTAGTTCCATAGATATGTGGAAATATGTTATTTTTATATAGCTCTATTCTCTTTGCTGCCTTCTTGCGTTATTATTGAGATATAAATGTCACACCCACTCATGTTATTGCATCAGTCAGTGCTTACTAGAGAAACAGATTTAATCCATGATATTCAAATATATGAGGATTTAAAAGATTGGCTTACAATATCCCACAGAGTCAGGTGTGGAAAAAGCAAGGAATCCATCTGCGCACTGGAGATCCGAAGGATCAGCCAAAGGCCTGGAGCTCAGGGTAGTGTCCCAAGTGAGTTCATATCAGGAGGCCAAAGGGTCTGCACCGGCAGCCAGGAGATGACATCCAAGGTGAAAGCAAAAACTGCAGCTCCTCTGAAGAAACGTAAGCAAGCCTTCCTTCTTCCTTTCTCTTTCATACTGTTCTGGAAATAATCCTCCTTGGGATGGGTCTTCCACACCCAGAACTACGCTGAGCCAATTTAGTTGGGCATTTCTTACTCACATTGACACAGTAGGTTACTTATCACAGTTACACACTCAACAATGAGTGGTGATCATCATTACTTTACCATATGCAGTCATTTCCTTAACCCACTTTCTCCTAACCACTGCCTCTTCTGCACTATTATTAGCAAGTATACTACATGTCAATGTGTTATATGCCCTACAATATGTTATAAACATATTGTTTTATATAATTGCTTTGCAAATCAGTTAAGAGAGGAAAAATACACATTTACACTGTCTTTCATAATTACACAATTGCCATTTTCTCTGCTTCATGCCCATCTGTCTCTTCTCTTCCCTTCCCTTTCTCTTGCTCTGACTGCCTCCCTCAGCGCGTCTCAGATGTCTGCAGACCTTGTGACTCCAGTGTGAGGAGAATCAGGTGCATCCAGCACCAGCTGCAGTAGCTGCCTTGTGGGAAGAGGCAGAAACCAGAGAGGTCGCCGTGAGCCTCTGTCCTTGGAGCCTGCCCACCTGGGGGAGTCCGCAGAGGAAGTACAGCATGCCTGTAGCCTGACTGCCCACCAGCCAGGTACCCACTGCGCACACTACTGATGTGATCATTATCCTCACCGTGGCCTGGCCACGAAGGGGCCATCATTCCCACTGGGCAGACGAGAGAGGGCAAGCGACTTGCTTAGATCAAGCATAGAGACATTTTTAACATCAGACTGTCTTATTCCAGGCCGGAATTAGATAAGCTCCCCCAGTGTCAGGGACATGTGTGGAACTCACACACACCCCTGGATGAAAGCCACTGATAGCCACCATTCCTTCCTGGGGGGATGCTGATCAATCCAGCTGACTTTATGCTGCTCCCCAACAGAATTCAAAGGCTGAAAGAGAAATGCATTTGCTTGCTTTTTGCTTGTTCTGGTTTGTGTATTTGTCATAATAACAACGCCCCT
Organism: Dolichotis patagonum; assembly: GCA_004027295.1. Classification (NCBI taxonomy): domain Eukaryota; kingdom Metazoa; phylum Chordata; class Mammalia; order Rodentia; family Caviidae; genus Dolichotis; species Dolichotis patagonum. Next base: position 23,475 of record PVJX010025131.1, on the reverse strand, counting down.
CACCTTCCCATAAAATAACGAAGCTCCTGGCAACAGCCAAACCCATGATCAAGTCCCTTCTCCATCAGGCTGGGCAACATCACCTCCAGTGCAGCAGCCCTGTGACTTTCCCATAAGGCCTAGGGATGTCTGTCTCATAGTAAAAACAACACAAGCATTAAAATGGAAGTAATATATAATCTGTGGGAGACATTTGAAAACATGAGTCTAAAGAAGAAAATACAAATCACACAAAATTCTTCTGTTCAGACACACTTTTAACATTTGGTGTGCTTTCTTGTGTGCTGTACTGTGTTGTTTAATCTCCTCTGTATGTTTATACAGAATCCCGTGTAGGACCAGCTTTGCCCACTCCACATTCCCTGAGCATGGAGGCACGTCACCAGAGTTTCTGCACAGACGTGGTCTGAGAGGCTGCCTGACCTGTCACCTCAGGATTACACCACCCTGCTCCACAGGCCCCTGCTGCAGCCGCCTCATGGCACAAATGTCCTTTCGAGCACGATGATGAGAGTGGCTGCTCACACTGGTGGAACGAGAGGCTGGGACAGGCAGGAGAGGGAGAGAGACAGGGAGCAGGGGAGGATGTGTCTCTGCCCTAGAGGAACCGGATGGCCTCAAAGAAGTGGGATACAAATTTTGCAAAAGATGGAGCTAGAAAAGTTATAATTTAGAACCAAAGAGAAAGAACAAACAGTCCAATGTCAACTCCAAGGCAGGGGTCTCAGAGAAGTTCTAGCCAGAGTAAAGTCCCAGGGACCCAAAGCCAGACCTTGCAGAAATGGAGGAGAGACAGGAGCCACCCGCAGAGCTCAGCAGGTGAGAGGCGGAGCTGGGGAAGGAACAGGGCCGCCATGGGGCTGCATAACAGCAGAGAGCAGTGGGCAGAGCTCAAGCCCTCACCAGGCACTCAGGGACCTCTTCAGCCCCACAAAGGCAGATTGCAGGAAAATAACATGACGGCAGGGTCAGGTGAAGCAGACTAATGAATCAGCTGTGTGCAACAGGAGTGGGAGGACAGCAACAAGAACACAAGCAGAGATAGCTGAGAGGACACAGCGGTCTTGGCCTGCTGGTCTACCCCCTCCTTCACAGAGTAGGACCCCAGTTTTCCTGGATGAGCCCCCTCTTTCAGTCTGAAAAGGAATCTTGAGTGCTCTCTTTTCTGGGTCCAATTCTTAGGTTAAACTCACAGAGACCAGCTCATGTTTGCAGGCCCACAATAGGACACTGTCCCAAGAAACCCAGGTCCTGCTCAGGTCCACATTGCAATCACTCTCAGCTCTGGCGGCTGCCCCAGAGTTTTCCCAACATTTCACTTTCCTTGAGTTTTCAGCCATCTCTGCTACTTTCCTGCAGAATCCTCCTCAAGGCTACAGGCCACAAAGGAACAAAACCCAGAGTCCCAAGGCCCTCTCTGCTCCAGGCCCTGAACAAATCTGATGTCTAATCTCCATGCACCAGGGGAGGATGCCACGCGGCTGTAACCTGCCCCTGGTCACCCTGCCTCTTGCTGTTCTGAGCCCAGAGCTCAGTGTCCTCCTGAGCAGGGCTCAGTCCCTCTGCATGCCAGCAGCCAAGAGAGGCTAAAGCCTCTCAGACACGGAAGCCTGGGCTCTTATTTGGTGGCAGCCAGACTGGGCCAAAGGAGGAAAGAGTCCAGACCCAGGAGATGTCAGGATCCCGCCCACGCAGTTCAGTCACACCAGAGCTGATGATCTCCAACAGGTGTGTATACAGCACTCCAAACTGTGTCTGCTGTCCCCGCCTGACGAGCTGCCCCATACAGTAAACAGCAGAATAAATCAGATGAGGCTGGGCCCCGTGGGCTTGGACCAACACGGATAGGAGTAGAAGCAACTTGTACCAGAACTTGCCAATTATTCTCTTTCATAGCAGAGACCATAAATTTATACCTTGTTTTAACCCTAGAACTTAGGAGACTGTAAGACCCCATGCCTTCATTTTCCAAATGATGATGACTATCTCATTTAAGACAGCAAGTGTCCAAAATGTTTTAAACATGAATTATGGAAATGTTCATGTTTGAATTTTTCTATTAGTGTGTCACAGATTTTAAAGAAATTGAAGGTAAAACTCAACATCTGAGTTTGCAGAAGCTAAGTACCTCTTATTGGAGAAGAAGAGGATATTGCAGCTCATTCACCATCTTCTATCTTGCACCTGTGTTGTCAGCTTTCTGTCACTGAGAAGGGTTTACAAAAAAAAAAAAATTAAAGGAGGAAGGGTTTGTTTAGGTTCGTGGTTTCAGATGTTTCCATCCATGGTCAGATGACTCTATCACTTGTAGGGCTGTAAAAGACTTCCAAGACTGCCCAGCCTGCCAGCACACCCACAGCCCCATCCTGCTGCCCACCCGGGCAGCCACCTGTCTGCCCAGGTCACTGCCCAGCCTACACCTGCACACAGCTGAAAACAGCAGCTGGTACTCACCACATGCCAGCCGATACCCGTGCCAGGTGGAAGGAGAGGCTTTATGGCCTTTCTCTCAAGCCCCCCAGAAGGATATCCTATCCTCGGTTCTGCCACGAATAGCAGAAGACCTTCGGCATAGCCAGCGGGCAGAGCTGGACAGGAATCCTCAGCTTCCCAGGCCATCATGGACCTGAGGTGAAAGAGTCAGAAAAGGTCAACAAATAAAAGCCCTGATGGAGAACTCAGAGTGTGAACATCAGGAGCATTCCAGTCTGGGCTCAGCTTCCCAAGGGAAGGTGGTCACCCTTGAGTCACTCACTGAGCTCAGAATAAAGCCTGGACCATGCAGCAAGGCCACTGAGCCCTGGTAACCCAGCCCTGCCTTCCTTTAAGGCACCAATCCCCCCACACTGTGTGCCTATCACCTGTCCTTGTCACCCCCTCCACCTGACAGAGGCATGGCTGGCCCACTGCTGCCCAGTTGGCCCCTGGCAGAGCTCAGTGCCCTCTCCTCCCCAGCACAGGGGACCCTCAGGGACATGAGTGTGCCAGTGTAGACATGCGAGTTGTGGGAACCAACATCATTTGGAGCCCCACTGAGCTCAGCACTCTGCAGAGCAAGCTGACTTGTAGTTCTTCAGCTGGAGAAAGGGCTGGGCCAGGGGCCAAGGAACAAGACTTCCACGTCACCCTTTCCACTAGGCCCCAGCCTCTCATGGTGCCCCTTCCGGCTGGTGTGGTCTGAACAGCTATGTGAGATGGGCCATGGAGTCCCTCCCCGAAGGCACTAGGGGAAGGACCCATCCAAAGATCATCCCAGACCAGCCCCAGACAGCTGTAAGTGTCCTTGTCCAGCCACTGTGCACAAGGCCAACTTGCATCCTCTTCCAGCTGTAATACAGCTGTGCAGACACAGAGGTGAGACAGTGGCTAGACTCAGCTCCTTCTGCCCAAGGAGCTAGCACACAATAACCTGTGTGCCCTTGACTAGGGCTGGCCAGTACAGCGGTACACCTTTGACCATCTCTTGCATGACAGGACTGGAAAAGATTAGCTCTGTCATCAGGCACAACGCTGAGCATTCTACAGAGAAAAATACAAGACAATCTGCAAGGTCTGATTTGGGCTTCCTCTAACACAAATGTCGGTGGAAACCCTCAGCTCTGTTCTCACAAAACCCAGTCATCTGTAGAGCCATGGTGTGTGATCAAAAAAGACATCTTCCGCCCTCCAGCACCACATCACTGATCTCCTGCGATGGCTGGCAGACCCAAGCATACTATCTCTGGAAAACCAGGTCATGTGAAAGCGTGTCCACTGGGCTTCTCAGCCACATCCCACCACAGATAGACATCGGCCTCCCTCATCAGAAGAACCAGAGGCCCAGAGGTCCCCGCAGGACAGGACCCAGTCTACAAGCTCAAGGTCAGGTGATCAGACATGAACGGATCCTGCCAGGAGCCTCGGTGTCTTCAGTGGAGGAGGATCAAGAAGAGACCTGGGTCCTACAAGGACACAGGAAAGAAGCAGCTCAAAACAGAGAGAACAAAAGAGGACACAGCCCAGCCAAGACTCAGAGACTCTGGGGACTCTTGAAAATGTCACTCAGCTCTGATGCAAACTCGGAAACAATTTCCTGCAATACTTTGTTCTGTATCTCCAAGAAAACTGAGAACAGAAAACTATGAATGACCTTACTGCTCGCTAAGAATGATAATGATAAAGCTGCGGTGGTTGTCAGGACCCCTGCCTGCACCCAGCGCCCACTCATGCAGCTGAGCCAGCCACTAGTGCTTCACCCAAAGGCCAGGGCAAATCGCTAGGCATCCCTTCCGTGGGGACTACTCTGCACTACATGCACATGCATGACAGATGGCCAGTGAACCATCACACAGGTCATAGTTAATATACGTTGTGGTTAAAAAAAAAAACCATGGTGCCAAAAGACCATGTAATCAGGGCCCCTAACTTAGGCTGGGGCTGAGGAGCAGAAAGAACTTTCCTCAGAGTAACACTGGAGCCAAGACTTTGAGGGTGCACCAGGTAAAAAGCAGGTGGGAGAATTCCAGGGAAGAAGTCCCCACCTGCCATCCCTTCCCCTTCTCCCAGCAAAGCATTTGCTCCAGACAAGCTGACTGTGTTTCCAGCCTTCACAAGCAATACAGTCATTACTTCCCTGAGCCTCTGTTCGTGCCCACCCTAGAGAGTTCCTCTCGCCCAGGATTTTAGGACCCCAGCCTTCTCCAAATCTACCACATGAATGGAGCCCCAGAACTCCAGACCCACCCCTGCATCAGCAGCCACAGAAGTGGACACACCATAGTAGATTTTCAGCAAAGAATGAACTAATAAATAAACAAATGAAGACACCCACAAGCTCTGGCAAAATACAGCACTGGAGTTCCTATCTTCCTCTGGCCAACAGTGCCTACCAACCAGCCCCAGGGAGTGTCCTCCAGAATCCTGCTCCCCTGTCCAGTAATCAAACACCCGCCTTATTGAAAGCCCTTCTTCCTGTTTGTTCTCTTAAAGCTCAGCAAAATTCTCAGCTTCCATTGTTTCCTCTTGTCAGAGTTTTATAACAAACAGGCTCTCGGTCTGTGGTTTCCAATTTGGGTGCCCAGTAGTAAAGGTAGGTGGCCAGGTTGATCTCTGAGAACCCCACTCAGGGGCTGAGTGGGGCTGAGATTCTTCTACGGTGGCTTTAGCAACTCAGCCCTGAGCAAGGTCCACGGCTTGCCAAGACCCCATGGCAGACCCTATGGCTGGAACCTTGGTCCTAGCTCTGATCTGGCCCACTGACCCACCTTCACAATCCCTGCTCAGGAGGGAAATTGGGGCTCTCTGCCCCTGCCAACCTGAGTGTCTCTGAGAGACCACAGAGAACCCTCTGTCTGGAGGGAGTAATAAGTGGTCTAAGCACCACATCATGCAGGTGACCCACATGCCCAGCTCCCAGGCCTTACCAGCTCAGTGCCCTGGGCAGGCTCCATGCAGGAGTAACCTACATATCTATCACACACACACACGGCTTCTACTCCATCTGCCTACCTGTCTGCTACCCCAGTGCACTCCAGGACTAACTGCAGCAGGTAACGAATAGGTAAGTATCATAGACACCAAGTCACCTTGGCAAGGCCTCTGATAACACTCACGACACTCTGCCTAAACCCAGTGCAAAGAAAGACAAAGGAGTGAACCCAAATCAACCAACCAACCATCAATCACATGACTTCAATGATGTACATCTGAGAAGCTGCTCAGGAACTGCAATTCCTACACCAAGACAGTTTCCAATACCTAGAAATACAGACAAGTCACCACACAGTCCACTGTGCTTTCTGGGTAAATCACAGAATTGGTCCCCAGAGAAGGCTATCAAAGAACCTTCCACTCTCTGTGCTAGAAGAGATCTCAGAACCTTCTTGGATGGAAAGGATAACATTTCAATACTGGAGTCCAGGGATAGGCCACAGTGCAGCTGAGTTGAAGACAGGGAACAAAGCCCCACCAGAGCAGTGGAGCAACATCCACCATGCTGTGCAGGGCTTCGTTTGACAGTGACACCTTGTGGCAGCAGCAGAAACAACAATGCCCTAGCTTGGGTTTTCTGGCTCTCTACCCTGGTTTTCTGGACCAAAAACCAGCTCCAGGTCCTTGGGTAGCTCCGGAGTTCTGTCCCACCTGCAGAGGGCTGGAGAGGACTACTGTAGCTCACGCCCATGTAACTATATCTTTATGTCTCTCCTAACTAGCACGGGTTGAGGGAGAGGCCCCAGTTCCGTACATACTGTGTTGTTTAAGGCTTACCTTGCCCCACAAGGCCACGTGCTCTGTCTGCAGATGAGGATATTCAGGGTTTAGCAACCCACACACCACAAGCAAGAGGTAACCCTAGGGTTTACATCAGGCCAGTTTGACACTGATGTCCCTACAGTTGACAAAGCTGGACCAGCTCTGCCCCAGCTGAACCAGAAAGCCATGTTGCCCTCAGCTTTAGCCTCCCTTTGGATTTGCGCCATTAAGTCTTCCCTGGAAACCAATCCTGTCCACACCTCCTCCAGTCAGCTAAGCCCTTTCGTGTTGGGTCACGTGGCCCAAGACTTGAATCAATGACCATATGTGCCACATGCCATGGGTTTGGGGTTTTCATCTGTTTTGTCTTCCATTTTTGCTTAGCTAGTACAAGCAACCTGCCTAGGCAATCAGCATAAATTTTGAGAATCAATTTGTATTCTGTCAGCCTGAGTGTCATTAACAACCTCTGCTAATACAGCAATATTGAACATCTGGCGACACTGCAGCTGCAGGGGAATGAAGTGAAAAAATGCTAAGATGATGCTTGATTTTCATAAGTTAGACTGGCTCTGTGCAAACAGAAGAGGCCAACAGACAAAACAGAAACCAGAAAGAGCGGAGGGGTAGCGAGAGAGGAGCGCTCACTCCCATGCCCCAGTGGCCCCTCCTGGAGCCTGACCACCCCCTTGGGGAGGCTGCTGTGCACCCAAGAGGATCAGCACCCCAGCCTGCGGCATCTCCGCGAACAGCAAGCCTGTAGCAGGGCTGTCTGGGGGTTGTGCCACGAGGTGGCCCAAGGAAGGAGGCCTTCTGGCCTGGCTTCAGCCTCTGCAAGAGTTTGTCAGTGAATTTGGGCAAAGGACATTGCAGGCAGGCAGGAAGTCTGCTCCTGTGAGGGTGAAGAGCAGGCCAGGGATGCTGGGTGGTCAGAAGAGACAGAGCCCAGCCATGGAGTCTGAGAGGCCGGCCGAGGTGTGTGCTTGGCCTTACAGGTGGAGGGCAACCTGTGCCCTACTACAGCTGCATGCCAGCTGTAACAATGTGGACATGACCACAGCAGTGTCCACTCTTCACCACACCTCTTCCAATGCAACTGAGCTCCGCTTGAATCAATGACCCAGAACCTCAGCAGGCGACTGGACAACGCAACCCCCACCCTCTCAGGACCCACACACAGGGAGCAGACACAGCAGCCTGCTGTGACAGGCACCCCAGGAAGGGCATGGTGGCTGAGATGGAGTGGCTTCCATGGCTGCTCTGAGAATGAAATGAGCAGAGACGCAGGATGTGAAAGCAGGGACCAACCAGCTCTGTGAGGCAGCTGCTGCCAGGAAAGAGCACTCCAAGGAGAGGAAGCCGCAGAGGTTTGGTGTGCTGAGCCCAGCCCTAAGGCCAGGGCAGGTAACAGGACAGCAAAGGCCAGGAAGTCACCCCCGCACCCACCCCACCCACCTGCTGCAACTAGGCCTCTGCCTGGCCTGGCCAGGACTTTGGGCTGCTCCTGCTTCTGTGAGACTTGCACACACTCCTCAGATACTTTCCTCTCTGTGAGCAAGGAAGGGGTGGCAGAGAAAGCTGTCTACCCCTCTCTATAAATGCACAGGGGAGAGGCCCCAGCAAGACCAAGAAGGCGATCCTCCTCGGCAGACCAGGAAGAGGTCCACCCAGGACCCAGTCCCGCTGGCATCTGAATTTTCCTTCCAGCTTCAGAGACTAAGGAATATTCTGTTGTTAGCCTATTCCATGTGCCATGTCTTCTAGCAGCCAAGCTGTCTCCTACGGAAGCGTTCTGCTCTCTTCTGCTGTCCAGTAGAGCTTCAGTGGGGTCAACGTTCTTTTGTCTGTCAACGTTTGGCAGAAACTACCAGTAAAAGTCAGTGCCGGACTTTGTTTTCTTGGGAAGGTTTTGATTACTAATTCAGTCTCTTTACTCATTATAGATCTGTTAAGATTTTTTTAATTTCTGCAATAGTGGGGATTTAATTTAAGGCTTTTACACTGAGCTTCTCCCCAGCACTTTTTTATTTATTTTGAGACATGTTCTCATTACTTGCTAAGTTGTCAGGTAAGTCTCCAACTTGCACCCCTTCTGCCTCAGCCTCCCAGAGGCTGGGGTTACAGGCCTGTGCACCACACTCAGTTATTTCTATTTTGTCTTGAATCAGTGTTAGTAAGTTGTGCATTTCAAGGAATGTGCTGATTGCACCTGGATTATCAAATTTGTTTATATGCAATGTTTATGATATTCTCTTAATATGTGTAAGGTTGGCAATAATGTCTCCACTTTGATTTATGATTTTAGTCATTTATATAGCTTCTCTGTTATTTCTTAGTCTAGCTAAAGGTTTTCCAATTTTGTTGATCTTTTCAAACAACAAACTTCCAGCCTGTTGATTTTCATTATTGTTTTTTTCTATTCCGTATTTATGTTTTTAGTATGCTCTAAGTGTTATTATTTCCTCGCTTCACTTGTTTTCAAATCAATTTTATTTCAAGAAAAATATGAAAAAGAAAAAGTAAAACAATTTAAAACACATCAGTTAGTAACAATGGTACATACGTTGTGCATTGACATCCCCAAATCAGTCACCCAAAGCACATCTGCCTTCAATTATGCAAACAATACCAGCACAAATCTTTTGATTTAGTGAACTCAGAGAAATCAGTAGTATAACTACCTTAGCTATTTCTTTTATATACATATACATGTGTTTTTTCTTTCAGCTTCTCATACTAATAAAACAGTATGATGTTCACACATGTGTCTTATTTACTTCACTAATGAGTACGTTCCAAGTTGCATCATTTACCTATAAAAGTCTCTAGTTTATTCTTTTTTATAGCTGAGTAGTATTCCATTGTATAAAATACCACATATTTTTTATCCAGTCCTCATGGATGGGCATTGAAGTTGTTGCCAAGATCTGGCTATTACAAATTGTGCTGCTATAAACAATGGGTATACATATGTCACTGTGGTATGATGTTTTTAATTCTTTTGGGAAAATACCCAGAAGGAGAATAGCTGGGTTAAATGGGACCTCTAGTCCTAGTTTTCTGAGGAATCTCCACACTGATTTCCACAGTAGCTGCACCAGTCTGCATTCCCACCAACAGCAGAGAAGGGTTCCTTTTACTCAACAGCCCCTCCAGCATTTGTTATTACTTGATTTCTTGACAATAGCCATTCTTTCTGGGGTGACGTGGAATCTCAGTGTTGTTTTAATTTTCATTTCTCAAATAACCAGTGATGTTGAACATTTTTTCACATATTTCTTTGCTGTTTGTATTTCTTCATCTGAGAAGTATGTATTCATCTCAGATGCCCATTTTTCGACTGGATCTTTAAATCTGAGAGGATTTTTTTTTTAGTTCTTTATATGTTCTCAATAGTAATCCTTTGTCTGAGTAACAGCTGGAAAACATTTTCTACCACACTGTGGGTTGTCTCTTCACTCTATTTGTGGTTTCTTTTGCTGTGCAAAAGCTTTTCAATAGGGTGAGATCCCAGTTGTTGATTCTTTGATAGTGCCTATGCAATCAGGCTTTTGTTTATAAAGCCTTTGCTTACACATATGTCTTCAACAGTTTTACCTACTCTCTCTTTGCGTTTGAATATTGATATGTTTGATTCATTTTGAATTTAGCTTAGCGCATGGTGAAAGATATGTGTCTAGTTTTAATCTTTGGCAAGTGTGGAGCCAGTTTTTCCAGCACCATTTATTAAAGAGGCTATCTTTCTTCCACTGAATGTGTTTGGTACCTTTGTCAAAGATAAGGTAGCTTAGTATATCTGGAGTGGTTTCTGCATCTTCTAATCTGTTCCACTGATCTTTGGGTCTGTTTTGTTTTGAGGTTTTGGGGGGGGGGTTGGGGAGGTTTTGTTGCTGTTGTTGTTGTTTTGGGGGGGTTGTTTTGTTTTGTTTGGGGTTTTTTTTGCCAATACCACACTTTTTATCACAGTAGCTTTATAGTACAATTTCAAGTGAGGGATTGTGATGTCCCCTGTCTTGTCTTTGTTACCCAGAATTACCTTTGGTATTCTAAGTCTCTTCTGGTTCAAGATGAATTTTAGGATTGTTTTGTCTAATTCTGTGACATACGTTATTGGAATTTTGATTGGGATTGTGTTACATTTGTATAACAGTTTAGGAAGTATGGCCATTTTCACTATATTGGTTCTTCCTATCCAAGAGCACAGGATCTCTCTCCATTTTCTAATATCCTCTTCAATCTCCATTTTCACACTACTGTCATTTTCAATGTAGAGATCTTTGACCTCCTCTGTGAGATTGATTCCTAGGTATTTCATTTTGAGGGATGCTATGGTAAAAGATATTATTTCCCTGATTTCTCTCTCACTGAGTTTGTTATTCATGTACAGGAAAGCTATTGGTTTTGGAGTGTTGACTTTGTATCCAGCTATGTTACTGGATTTGCTTATTAAATCTAGACATCTCTTGGTGAAGTTTTTGTGATCTTCTAAGTAGAATGTCATGTCAACAGCAAATAACGATGCTTTGACTTCTTCCTTTCCTATCTTTGTTCCTTTTATTTCTTTCTCTTCTCTAATTGCTCCAGCCAAAGTTTCCAGGACTGTGTTGAATAAGAGTGGAGACAGTGGACATCCTTGTCTTGTTTGTAAGAGCAAGCTTTCAGTTTTTGTCCATTTAGTGTGATGTTGGTTGTTGGCTGTCATAGATGGCTTTTATCAGATTGAGATAAAGACCATCTGTTCCAATTTTCTATAGGGCTTTTATCATGAATGGGTGCCGGACTTTGTCAAAAGCTTTTTCTGTATCTATTGAGGTGATCATTTGATTTTTGTCCTTGGCTCTGTTAATGTGGCATATTACATTTATGGATTTACATATGTTGAACCATCCCTGCATGCCTGGGATGAATCTCACCTGATCATCATGTGCAGTCTTTTTGGGAATTTGCTGCAGTCTGTTGCCAGTGTCTTACTGAGGATTTTCGTATCAATGTTCATTATGGAGATTGCCCTGTAATTCTCTTTTTTAGTAGGGTTCTTCTCTGGTTTTGCTATCAGGGCGATACCTGCTTCAGGAATCAATTTGGAAGTATTGCTCCCCTTTCAATTTCATTACAGAGTTTGAGAAGTATTGGGGTTAGGTCTTCTCTAAATTTCTTATAGAATTCAAGAGTGATTCCATTAAGGCCTGGGATCTTCTTTGTTGATAGGTATTTAATTGTATCTTCAATTTCATTGATTGATACTGGGTTATTTAGGATTTTTATATCTTCTCAATTCAGCTTAGCCTGCTCCTTTTTCTAGGAGTTTGACCTTCAACATCAAGTTGTTTATATGTGCTTGCTCTGTTTTCCTGATATGGGTATTTACCCTCTTAAGACTGCAGTGTGTCCCACAAGTTCCAGTGTGTTGTCATTATCATTCAACTGTAAAAACTAATTTCTTCTTTAATTTCATCTGTGCCCCATTGTTTGTTCAGTAGGGTGCTATTTAATTTCCATGTGTTTATGCAGTTCTTGTGGTTTCTTTTGCCATAGATTTCCAATTTCACTGCACTGTGGTCTGATAGTATGCATGGGATAATTCTAATTTCTTTACATTTACTTAAGCATATTCTGAGGCAGTATATGATCTATTTTGGATAATGTCCCGAGTGCAGCTATGAAGAATGTGTATTCTGATGTAGGATGAAACACTCTATAGACAGCTTCTAAGTCCATTTGTTCAAAAATTTGATTTAGTTCTAGTATTTCATTATTGATTTTTTTGTCTAGTTGATCTGTCTTTTTGTGACAGTGGGGTATTGAGGTTTCTGATTATAATTGTATTAGGGTTTATTTGATTTTTCATGTCTGTTAGTAATTGTTTTATATAGTTGGGTGCACTGGTATTTGTTGCATATATTTGTTATCTCTTCCTCTTGGATTGTTCCATTTACAAGCATGTAGTGACTTTCTTTATCTCTCTTAATCAGTCTTGACTTGAAATTCACTTTGTCTGCAAATAGAACAGATACACTTGCTTTTTTCTGGGTTCCTGTCACATCGAGTATTGTTTTCCATCCTTTGACTTTCAGTGTATGAATTCCTTTTTGAGTTAAATGTGTTTCTTGTATGCTGCATATTGTTAGGTCTTGCTTCTTGATCAATTTTGCCAGTCTGTGTCTTTTGGAGGATTTCAGTTACTCTTGCTAAAGATCTTTATTTCCTCATGCAGCTTTGCAGTCTGAAGTATTCCATTAAGCATTTCTCATAGGGTAGGATTACTACTGACAAACCTGCTTACCTTTTCTTTATCTAGAAATATTTTAATCTAGCCTTCATTTTTGAAGGAATGTTTTGGCCAATGTAGAATTCTTGACAGGCTTTTGTGTTTTTGTCTTTTGTTGTTGTTGTTTTGTTTTGTTTTTTCACTGTAAATATGTCACCCTACTACCTCCTGGCTACCATCATTTCTGATGAAAAGTTGGCTGTTATTCTTACTGAAAATTCTTTGTCCATGACAGGTTGCTTCTGCCTTGCTGATCTGAAAGCCTTCTCTTTGGCTCTTTATAGGTTAACTATAATGTCCCAGCATGTTGTCTCTGAGCTTCTCCTGCTTGTATTTATTTAATAGTCTTTCATGCCTTTCATCACATTTGAGGGTTATTTTCAGCCATTATTTCCTTGAGTAGTTTTTTTTTTTCATCTTTTTCTCAATGTCCTAGTTCTAGGACTTCCACAATATGTACATCAGTCCACTTACTGTGGCCCATAGATTCCTTTGCTGTATTCATTTTTCTTCATTCTTTTTTTTTCTTTCAGGTCTTCTAACTGAATAATATCAATTGCCCTATTATGAAGTTTCCTGCTTCCTTCAAATCTGCTCAGATTTCCTTGGAAAGAGTCAAATAAGATTTTCACTTTAGTCATTGTACTTTTTTATCACCAAGCATTCTTTGATTTATTTACACAATTTTTCTCCTTTCTGATATTCCTTATGTATTCATGTACCATTCTTCTTATATCTTTTAAGGTTTTCCCCATAATTTCCTTCAACTAGCTTTGCATATAAAGGAGTTAAAGCTCTTTGTTTTGTAAATTCAAAGATCATTTCTATTTTTTCCCATTGAAAACTCTGTATTTTGAATATTGCAATACAATAACTCTGGAAATCAGATTCTTCATTCTCTTCAGAGATTACTGTTTTTGTTTGTTGAGGGCTTCAACTGTCCATTTATTTAGTGACTTTTTCAAATTATTTTTGTAAAATCTTTATGCCTAATTGTATTTGGTCAACAAAGTCTCTGTTCTATTATCTCTGTGGTGAGTAACATGGAAAAGAATTTCTTGATGCTTAAGTCAGGAAAAGTAAGGAAAGAAAGGAAAGGGAAAGGGAGTCTATTTAAATGCTTTGGATGGAAGTTACTTCAGCCAGATTGGAGAGAACAAAATACCAAATCCCATTTTGGGAGGTAAGATTTATTACTCACCTTGGCACCAGCAAGACACACCAGGTCATCGTAACTTCCTGCCTCAGGGCTGGGGATAAAGGATAGCAGCTGCTACACAAAACACCAAACGTATCATTTATTTCTTAATTAAACATTCCCATGAGTCCTTTTAGGACATGGCTGCATTCCAGATTTCCAAAGCAGTTGGTTCTCCCTGTTGTTTGTGGACGGGACCAGTTCCTGGGGCTTCCTACTCGGCCACTACTGTGCCGTGTAGCTGGTTGTTCATCTACCACTTTGTGGCCTCCTCTTACTTTTTCTGAAGTTATGACCACATTCAGGTCTTGTCTTTCTTTAGGAAAATCTGTGTTCCTTTATAGTCATTTGGAAAACTACCTACTGAGTTTATTTAACAAAATCTTTAATCTCTTAGTATAGTCAAAAGTTTTGCATATTCTTTTTCCTTAGCTAGAATGAGTCTACATTGACCACTGAGGCCCTTGCTCTCCACCCTCGTGCAGTCTGGGGGAGGTTTTTGAGTGTTTGAGGAATAGCGCTCCCGTGGCAGGATGTGGGCTTGTACGTTAACCCTGGGTCCTTCCTCGGGAAGCCGTCCTGGCCACAGTGCCATCCGTCACGTGAGCCCAGCAAGCTACAAGAGGCCAGCAGGGTCAGGCAGGGATTATCTCTCTTGTGGGAAGTTTCCCACAGTTCTGGTATTTATTTGTGGTTTGAGATTTTTAATTCATTAATTCAATTCCTATCTATTAATGTCTTTGTCCTACTTTCCTGAAATTTACATTATCTTTTTTTTTAACCTGAATTGAAAGCCTAGTTTATTTCCTTATTTTCTGCCTAATAATAAAGTCTGTTTAGGGTCATGAATTTGTTTCATTATAACCTTGACAGATTTTGTGGGGTTTGATATATAGGCTTTTCACATTGCTGTTTCCTGAGTTATTCAGCAATTGCCATTTCAATTTTCTCTTTGATTAAAAAATTATTTAGCAAATGGTTGCCATGTTTTTATGTTTACCTTAATGTTCATATGCATGGAGATTTTTGGTGTTTTTTTCCTTTGGTTGTTAATCTCCATTTTCACTGTACTAGGTCAAAGCAATGACCTACACAATGTCTATTACAGGAACTTACTTGAATTTTTTTCTTACCTTGTTGCCTAAAAAATGAAATAAAAGTATTTCATTTTTAGGCAACTGAAAGACATAGTTTCTCAATATGAAGGGCATGGAATTTGTCACATAAACTATGAGTAACACTATAAGTAACACTACTGATTACAGCACCCCGAATCCCCATATCCTTACAGACATGAAAGCCCTTAAAGAGATAAATTATAACCTTCCACTGTCAGCTTTCCCTCATGCCCATGGGTGCAGTGGAAGGGGCTGGTGTTAGCCTGGAGTGCTGTTATTTACGACAAGAAATACAACTGGCAAAGGTCACCAGTAGCACATGGAGGACTGGTGGCCAGCTCCCCCATGTGCCTTGGAGCCAGGCTTCCAACCCAAAGGACAGCTACTGCCTCACCTGGGAACCACTGTTCACATCCTTAGGCTGTTCGATGCTGCCACTCTGGGGCATTGCTTGGGTATTAGCTGACTTTCCAGACCCCGTGGCTTCAGACAGCCAGCCTACACAAACTGCTTGGAAACTTGCACAGAAACCTGACACCAAGTTAAGGGACCTGAAGTGATAGTGCTGGCTCCAACTTCATGCTGTTCCCAACAGCCTTCATAGCTTGGGTCCCTGTGTCTTTGAAAGTAAAACTAAGGAGTCAAAGAAGTTGTTCCACATGTGAGTCCCTGATATGGTCTATGTCTATGTGATTTGAGATCCAGTAATTACTCAGGCTCCTGGCAACATCAGAGACTCCCCCAATGTAAGAGTTAAAAGGAGCTCGCTTACTTCCTCCTACCGCCTTCCTCCTTTCTTCCGGTTGTTGTTGGTCCTTGAGATTTCAGAAACAGCTTCCTATTATTATAGCTAGTATCGTTTAATGATTTCTGTTGAAAAAGTAAGATATACATATTAACAAAACAAGAACACAAATTTAAAATAGAATGGAACTCCTCTACACACTCAGATTACCAGAGACCACAAGTCTGATAGTACTGTGTCTGCCAGCACTGTGGAGCCCAGGGACTCCCAGACCCAAAGTGGTACAGCGGCTTTGCAAAAGTCCGGCCTCATCTAGCAAAATTTAACATGTGCTTTCTTATGACCTAGAAGCTCCACCTGTGTGTATCTACCTGAGACTAAGAATGCATATTCAAGAATGACCACAGTGGCTATGCCCACATTAGCCTGGTATTGAGCGAAATGCACATGGTCACTGCTGTGGCTCAGGTATGAAACGGCTCCCGAAGACCCATTGCTAAAGGGCTGGACCCCATCCCATGGCACTGAGGGTAGTGGAACGTTTAAGAGGTAAACACATCAGAAGGTCTCAGGCCATTGAAGGGCTCCCTTGCAGGAGGTTGCGGGTTCCTGGTTTATTCCTCTCTCTCATGCACTTCCTGGCCACAAGGTAGACAGGCCTGCTTGCCATGATGTCCTGTGCTGCCATGAGCCCAAAGCAATGGGGCCCATCAGCCATGGACTGGAACCTTAACCCAAGATAAGCTTTCCTTTTCAAAGTTGATGATCTCAAGTATTTGTTACAGTAATAGAAAGCTAACACAACATTACAGGTAGAATGCATAGCGTACATTCATATTGTGGGATACAGTGGAACACAATGAACAAACTTCTTACCGCAGACAACAATGCAAGTACTTTGCGCAAACATAGGCCCAGTGGAAGCAACAAGACACAAAAGCACACAAGCAGGACTGCACGCAATAACCCACTAAATCCTTCCCACACTTGAACTCCAGGCTTTCATGCCCAGGTGCCCACCTACTTGTCCACTTGGATCTCATATTCAGCACCTGCAGTTGGATCTTGCCCTTCAAAGACTGTTCCTCTCCTACTCTGGCTAGTGTCAATATCACAGTTGCAGTTGCTCTGGCCAAATACCTTGGAATCATCTTTGTTTCTCTCTTTCTTTCACACCTCATATCTAACTCTAATTTCTACTGGCTCCACTTTGAAACATATCCAGGTTCTGGCCAACTCCACAGCTGAGTCATCTCTGACCACATCAATGCAATAGTGCTTTTGGGTCCCTCTGACTCCATCCAACACCAGCAAGGCAGCCTGATCCACTGTGTTCTGACCTCAAATATGCCATGCCTCAGGACCTCCCCACTCTCTCTAATGTGACTTACTTGCTTACAGTTTCCCCAACCTACCACCACTCCTAAAACATGAGAGCAAGAATGTTTTGTTTGGTGGTGTATTGGTTACTTTTCTTTTGTTGCTAAGACAAAATTCGCAACACCCAAAATGAAGGAAGGAAAGGTTGGTCTAGCTCACAGTTTTGGAGGTTTCAGTCATAATCAGCTGGTTCCAAGGCGGGGTGGCCTGGCACAGGGGCAACCTTTCAAGGTGGCAAAAGACAGCAAAAGCAGCCAGAGCACAAGGGAGAAAGGCAAGTCTCTTTTCCTCCCTGATATTGTAATCAGGCTACCGCCCCCTAGGGAGGGTGTAGCCATCACATCATCTTGGTGCCCTTCTCTTGCACAGGATAAGGGTGTTTACAAAGGACAGACCCTGGCCCCTGGCTGAGTCACCTAGTTAAACTTCTAATCTTCTCAAGTTGACACAGTGAACAACGTCCTAGATTGGTAAGTGCAAGTCCTCTGCATCCTACGATGTAGAACTGCTGAGTTGCCTAGTTAAGCTTCTAGACTTCTCAAGGTGACACAGTGTATCACCCCTCACAGGTGCACAGCCACATACTAGTGCCCAGAACACTCCCTGGCACATAGCATGCACTTCTTTTAGGTCCTTTCCCTGGCCAAGGTCTGCTCCAGGGGCATTGCCCTGCCAGCCTGTCCAGCCTCTCTTAGTAGCCACCTGGAGCAAGACCCCTACAGGTCCACTGAGTAAGACCTAGGCACCAAGCTGCTGACACAGAAGACACCTGAGACCTCAGGCAGGGGCAGGTCAGCACAGTGGTCTCCACCCTGTAGTGGTGGCCTTACATCCGTGGATAGTTCAAGAGTCATCACAAGAAGCCAGGAAGTGAGCAAGAGACCAAGGCCAGAGAGCTGCACCACAGGGGCACAAACTGGCCCTTGTAGAATACATGGTATTACTGACAGCTAACTGCACATTTCCCAGTGAAGTGAAACGCCGCTTTACACATCACAAGCTGCAGGAGTTACTTAAGTCATCGCTTTACATGAAGTATTCTACCTTGCATTATCTCTAAGGATGGTTGTTCTGTTTGGTGCTCATATGTATAGCAACTCATATCAGTCATATAGTTAAACTGTTTATAAAGAGACAGCTGAATGCTCAGCGCCGGGATATTGCACCCAGGCTCTCCTATTCCTGAGGCCAATTCCCAGTGCTCATCTTGCCTCAGGCTATTCCTCCTTGAACAGCGGGAGGTCTGGTGTTTGCACTGCATGCAAGTTTTCTGGGGTCCCCTCGACTTGCCACACAGTAGTTTTTGCAGATCTGACATGGAAGGCAGGTGGCCACATGCTAAGCACACACCACACGAGCATCACTGTGTGAGGCCAGGGACCCTGAGGGAGTGAGGCAGACAGCATTTGGAGTGGAGGAAGGCTGGGAGACAGCACACAGCAGGCAGGTACAGGCAGGGTCAGGCAGTGGGGACACCACCTGCTCTCAACCAGGTGGTCAGGGAGCAAAGAGCTGAGCAGTTGGGGACTGGGGGTGCAGAGAGTGTTCCAGGCGGGGAGGGTAGAGTTCCCCAAGGAGTGAGGAGTGTGGTGACCAGAGCCGACCAAGGGACAAGTGGGGTCGCACAAGCTGGGGCGAGAGTGCAAGGACTGCGGCACAGGTGCAGGGCTGCAGCCGGCCCCTGGTGCTGAGAAGTACATCCTACGCGTCTTGTGCAGAAGCAGGGGGCCAACGGGGAGCCAGAGCTGGCCCCGGAAACCCACTGGGAATGGGGAGAACAAGTCCAGGCCCCTGCACCTGCTCCACAGCTCCCTGCCACGCCGACAAGCCCCGGCTGCGGGAGCAGAACAAGTTCCCTGACCAGAAGTGTTGCATAGACTGAGGCTGGTGACGGGAGGCGACAACACCAAGACAGCCCCAGCACACCGTCCAGTGTGGTGGTTCAGGTTTTATTTTCGGCCAAGTTACCGTGCTAGGGGAGGAATTTCTAAGGATACTGCCGGTCACTCTGGCAGCGTCTGAGCCATGGGGCATCTTGCCCACTAGGACGGCAGCACACATGCTCAGCAAGTGTGGCCCGGCCTTCAGGGCTGAGTCTGACAAGCCAGGCTGCCAGAACTCTGCCCTGGAACTGACCGCGGCCTGAGGTTCTGTCGGAGCCCAGGGTGGCTGTGCTCCCTCCTGGGGGCCCCACTCCATGTCTATCTTGACTGCCCACTGTCACCTTTTGGGACAGTGCCCACAGCACGTGCTGGACTCAGGAAAGGCCAAGGACATGCTTCCTCTCAGGATTCCATGCTAGTGGAAGAGTGGTGGCTACAGACGTGGCAGCCCTGACACCAAGGAGCCCTCTGCATTTCCCAGCCCCCATAACCCTGAAAGCCTTAGACTCTGGCTCCAGGGAGCCCAGGGCCACATTAAAACTCAGCCTTTAAAAAATGACACAGGTTCTAAACCTCTGACTACAATTACATGTGCACTTCACTTTTCCTGAGCCTACCATTCTACCTTCCTTTCTTCTTCTTTTTCTTAATACATTGAACCTTGTTCCAAAAAGAATCAATGGCTGCTACACAGCTACACATATAAACCACCCAGGGTGGTTGCACAAGCCTGTAATCTCAGGTGGGAGGCTGAGGCAGGAGGATCTCAAGTTCTAGCCCAGCCTGGGAAACTTAGTGAGACCTCATGTAATAATAAAGGGGAGGTGCTGAGTATGTAGCTCAGTGTGACATCCTTGGGCTGAATACCCAGTACAATGAAATAAAAAAGAAAGATGGAAAAGAGGGAGGGAAAGAGGGAGGAAGAAAGTGAGGAAGAAGAGGAGAGGAGGAAGGGAAAGAAGAAAGAAGAGAAGTCACAGGGCTAGAACCAGCCAATGTCCAGACCGTGCAGAAAGCAAAGTTTAAACTGCCTTGTAAGAAAAGGTGTGTGAATAACATCTAAAAAAATGAAATACTTAGGAATGAATCTAACTAAGAATGTAAAAGACCTATATGCTGAAAATTATGCTACGCTAAAAAAGGAGATTGAAGAGGATATTAGAAAATGGAAGGATATTTCTTGCCCTTGGCTAGGAAGAACCAACATTGTGAAAATGGCCATACTCCCAAAACTGTCATACAGATTTAATGCAATCCCAATAAAAATACTATTAACATACCTCACAGAGCTAGAGAAAACACTCCTAAAATTCATTTGGAAACAGAAGAAACCTAGAATACCAAAGGCTAATCTGGGCAACAAAGGCAAGGTAGGAGACATCTCAATTCCTGACTTGAAACTATACTAGAAAGCCACAGTGATAAAATCAACATGGTACTGGCAAAGAAATAGACCTGAGGATCAATGGAACAGATTAGAAGATGCAAGTACAAGTACAAAGACACTCAGCTGCCTGATATTTGACAAAGTGCTAAACAAGTTCACTGGAAGAAGGATAGCCTCTTTAATAAATGGTGTTGGAAAAATTGGCTCTCCACATGCCAAAGACTGCAACTAGACCCATGCCTATCACCATGCATAAAACTAAACTCTAAATGGATCAAAGATCTAAATATTAAAACAGAAACACTAAATCTCCTGGAAGATAAGGTAGGTAGAAGTCTTAGAGACATGGGGGTAGGCAGAGAATTCATGAACAAAATGCAAATTGCACGGGAAACACTTCAAAGAATCAACAATTGGGATCTCATATTATTGAAAAGTTTCTGCACTTCAAAAGAAATCACCAGCAGAGTGAAAAAAACCCCACAGAATGGGAAAGAATTTTAGCCAGCAATGCCTCAGACAAAGGACTTATATCCAGAACATATAAAAAACTGAAAAACATCAAGCCTCCTCAAATTCAAAGACCCTTTCCAAAAAGGGGCATCTGAGATGAACACACAGTTCTCAGATGAAGATATACAAATGACAAATAAATACATGAAGAAATGTTCAGCATCACTGGTCATTCGAGAAATGCAAATTCAAACAGCACTGAGATTTCATCTCACTCCGGAAAGAATGGCTGCCATCAAGAAAGCAACCGATAACAAATGTTGGCAAGGCTTGGGGGGAAAAAGGAACACTGCCCCACTGTTGGTGGGAGTGTAGACTGGTGCAACCACTATGGAAATCAATATGGAGAATTCTCAGAAGACTAGGAATGGAAGCTCCATTCAACCCAGCTATTCCCCTCCTGGGTATTTTCCCAGAAAAACTGAAAAGGTCATATCACAGTGATATATGTGCACCCATGTTCACAGCAGCACAATTTGTAATAGCTAAGTCTTAGAAAGAGCCAAAATGCCCATCAACCTCAGAGTAGATGAAAAAGATGTGGTGTTTTATACAATGGAATATAACTCAGCTATAAAAAGGATGATCTTCAGGCCTTCATAGATATATGGAGACAACTTGAGACTCCTCATAAGTGAAATAAATCAGAATCATGTTTATAAATATCACATTGTGTCTCTAGTGTAAAAAGTAACAAGAACTGTAGAAGTAATAAAACCCCAAATGTGTAATTGCTATTGTAAAAAAGAGAGGGAAAGAAAGTGCTCTAAAAGATATAACAGCATGTATGTTCAAGTGTGTAGGATTGACAACCATATTACTAAGTTTTTGTTGGATCATTGAACAGAACTGTTAACAGTCTCACCGTTTGAATGTCCACTTTGTATGCTTTAATTTTGTAACTTGAACAACTATTTCTAAGATGGCAGTATGTAATTTTGAACTAGTGATTTCTTAGTGTTTATTTTTTTTAAATTCTGTATTATTACTACCCTTTTTCCTGTTTTGCTTTTTTTTTTTTCTCTTTAAATGAAATTTAAAACGAAAAAAGAAAAGGTGTGTGTGACAGCTTGGGTCTGAAGTGCACCTTGGAGGCTCCGGAAATCCTGTATAACCCTGTCTAAGGCTTCATTCCAGGGCCTCCCCAGACTCCCACACACATACCAGGTTCCCCAGAGGAACTGTCCTGTCCATCTGTGCACAGACACAGGCGCAGGACCCTGGGGAGGCTGGCCAGGATAGGCGGGAGCAGGCCAGCCTGGTTCACAGCACAGGTGCGCAGGAGCCCTGCTGGCAGAGACCCCGCCCTGAGCTTCCCATGTCTGCTAGGGGCAGGGCCTGCAGGCCAGGAAACCAGCCTAGAAGCCGTGCCAGCAGAGCTGAGCTCTGGCTGCAGGAGTTCCTGGGGAAGGTAGGGTGGTGGCAGGGACAGATAGCAGGGTCCTGTACCCGTCCCAGCCCAGGGATTCTGTTCCCTCTTGTAATTATTGTGCTCTGAGCACTCTCCTTACAAGCTCCCAGAGCTATCAGAGAGGAGGATCACAGGGACCAGCCTGGGGGGACCTGGAATAAAGCCTTGTGGGACAGGGTTGAACCTCCCTCCGAGCCTCCGAGGTTGAACTTCAGACCAGAGCTGTCGCATTCACCTTTTCTTTTTTTTTTTTTCTTTTTTTTTAATAATTTTATTTAAAGAGGAAAAAAAACAAAACAAAACAAAACAAAACAGAATAAAGGGTAGCAACAATACAGTATTCCAAGGAAAAAATGAAAAGAACAACAACAAAAAAACCTAAGAAATTATTGCTTGACGAATTACATACTGACTTCTTGGAAATAGTTGTTCAATTTACAAAGTTAAAACATGTAAAGTAGACATTCAAACAGACTGTTAACAGTTCTGCTCCACAATCTGACAAAAACAGCAATATGGTCATCCGTCTTACCCACTCAAATATACATGCAATTATATCAAAAGGGTAAAATTAAACACCACAAAACAGAGCAAAGTGGACCACAAGAAAGCAATGTAAGAGACAAAAATTTCAAAACTAGACAATCGGAGATACTCACTCTCTATCATATTGACTCTAGTTTCTTCCAAATAGTTGTCCAGATTGTCACATACAGAGAACTCACATGAAACAACATAGTATGGAATTGATCTGAGCAGGACGAGGAGGGCATTACAGGTCAAGACCAGACATTAGGGAAACCAAGAATGGCTGTCATAGTGTCTCTCATTCTCCTCAAAACAGCTGTCCATACCTTCATGTGTGTTGAACTTAAACACGGCAAAGCAAGCTAAGATCACTTTGAACAAAAAGTGATAGTTTTGCTGGACTTCACATCATGACATTATGGAGTCAGCTCTGGGTATTGTAGTGTCTCTTTCTTCAAAGTAGTTGTTCATTTCAACAAGTGTTATATAGCTGGTTCTCGTAAACTGTTTATAAGCTATACACATACATGAGACTCTACTTGTATATCTATCATTTCTGTATTAGCAGGAAAAACAAAACAAAGCAAGATAAAACAAAACAATTCCTAGAAAAGCATGAGGCAAAAAAGTCACATAAAACCACAATACAAGGTGATCTACAATGGTTACCATGGTGTCTCAGCAGTGTATAACAACATTAATAAAAACAAAGCATTGGAGACATTATAAGACTTAAAAAGCAAGTAATAATCAAACCAGAGTGGGTATCTTAGTGAATCTTGTCATCTTCAGTGTAGTTGCCTATACACTTAG